>JACYXH010000080.1:2455000-2495000 GCA_026745465.1 Lota lota | reverse complement strand
TTCTTCGTCCTCCTTCTCTTTCTCTTCCTCCCATTTCCTCGTCCTCTACCTCTTCCTCTTCTTCTTATTCTTCATTTTCTCTTCCCCATCCTCTTCCCCATCTTCCTCTTCTTCTTTTTCTTCCTTGTTCTCTTCCCCATCCTCTTCCCCATCTTCCTCTCCTTCTCCTTCCCCTCCCTCTCATCCCTCTTCTGTTGCTCTCCATTAGGTCGTCGCTAAGAAGTACCGCGGCTACGACATCCCCACCAACATGACGGGGGTGCTGCGGTACCTGAACAACGCGTACACGCGCGACGAGTTCACAAACACGTGCGCCGTCGACGCCGAGATCGAAACCGCCTACAAGGACGTGGCGAAGCGGCTGGCCAAGTAACTGGCTGGCGATCGAGCGACATCGCGCGGACAAGAGTCGTCAACGACGCGAAACAACAGACCGGCAAACGACGGGTGATCCGCGGTCATTCAGCTCAAACAGATCAAAAGCTTGGGGTTCTTTGAGGTCGTGTTGCGTCATGGTCATGCTCTTCTTAGATAAATTTTTGCCATAGTAAATCACAACAGATTCTCCTACATAGCAGCTTCTGCCATGCATAGTGCATGGCTATACTTTTTCCAGTGGCTTGGCCGCCTGTTCCTGCAACTGTGAAGCATAAGAGCATCGGGAAATTTGGAAATGAAATATGAAGACATTTATTTACAAGAGTAGTTATATTGCAGATTACAGGTTATATATGACAAGTCTCTAACGAGCTTTAGTTTCATTCCGTGTAATGTGTGTTTTAAACCACGCTCTGTTGTAATGGGGTCTTATGCACGTATCCGCCACAAAGGTCTACAGCCAAACATTAACACCACCTGCCTGTACCGGTTTTATTTATTCCTATAACTACAGGTCTGACTCCATCATTCATCATTCATTCATTTGATTACACTGATTAATTCATGATTAAAGCTGATTGTGTGTTGAATGGATTTTAATAATGCAGACAGTTAATCAACAATTTCCCTCTACAAACGCTTGTTTAATGCAGATGCGATTGTTAATTGTTTGTTACATGTTATAGACAATTTTTTAACAACTTTTTCTTTACATGAGTTGATTTTTTTTTGAAGGTGTTATAATAAGGTGGCAGGGAACTTGACTTGTTGTGTTGGTTCAGAACAATCAAAGCGAACACAGCATTGATTTTGATTTTGATCGACAGCTGTCAACTATGATAGGCGTACCGTCTATGATGTCTTCTGAATTCTGGGAGCTTCATTTTGAAAAACGAAAATATTATTTTGTCGACCACATGCCATTATTTGGAGAGAAACGAGAAAAAGGAAGAAAGAAAATTCCAAATTGGATGCCAATTGTCTCAGATGTTATGCCCTGAGGCGAATGTATTTGGACCCAAGCGTAGACTGTTGTGTGTTTTTGCCCCTAGCTGTTAGCGCTCGGTCTGTGCGTATTGATTTTGTCTTAGGTTACGCTTGATATTACAGGCAGAGACAGTATTATTTTAGCGGCCCAATCAGCCTTGATTAGACAGAGAGCCATTAGCACTACGATGAAAACCAGCTTCCCGGCCAGGTCGGCCATGGTCAATAACCTTGGCAACCCCATCCCCCATCCCCAGGCCCCAGGCCCTAGATCACCCATTTCCCATTTCCATCCAGAGTTCAAAGTTCACGAGAAAGAAAAAAAGACATACTAAAAAAGTTTTCATTGTCCACGCAGAGTATAGGGTGGAAATTTGTCTTGGGGCTTATCGTCTTTGGCTCCGGTCTCCCCGTACAGCGCTGCTGCCTGCGCGAGGAGTAGCCCGTGAGGCCCGTGTGTGGTTTGGACTTCCATTTGATATGAAATTGGACCGTGATGACTGAAAGACTTTGCTCATTGCAAAAGAGAAAAAATAATCTAGGAATAAAATAATATTTTCACAGATCTGTTCTTTTGTCCTCCTCTTTGACTTTTGTCTTTTATTATCTCTCTCTCTCTTGCTCTTTCTCTCACTCTCGCTCTCTCTCTCTCTTCTCCCTCTCCCTCTCCCTCTCCCTCTCCCTCTCCCTCTCCCTCTCCCTCTCCCGCTCCCTCTCCCTCTCTCTCCTTTCCTTTCCTCTCACGATGTTGATTAATTGATGTGGAAATACATGAACAGTGAGTTGTTGCACCCTAAAAGGGTTTTTAGGGAACCTGGTCAGTCGAGTTAAGAATAAAGTCTGTATAGTGTCTTTCATAGCCATGAAGGAATCAATCCCACTGATTACTTTGAAGAGGGTTAAGTCAGTCTGGTTGAGTTGATCAAACCCAGTGCTGTTTCCTTATCCACAACACCACGCAAAGGGAAAAGAGAGAGGGAGAGAGAAGGGGAGGAAGATGGAGAGTGAGCAAAGGAGAAGGAGGGAGGTCGGAAGATGGAGAGAGAGATTAAGAGAAAAAAAGGGTGGAGGGAGAGGGAGAGACATAGAGAGGGGTAGAGGGAGAGATGGAGACAGAGACAGGGAAAGTGAGAGGGAGGTAGATGGACGAAGAGAGAAATATGGAGAGAAGGAGGAAGAGAAAGAGAGAAGTAAAGAGAGCGAGAGATTGAGTGAGAGAGATGGACGGAATGAGGGAGAGGGAAAGATGGAGAGAGGGAGGAAGAGGGTTAGAGGAAGAGATGGAGAGCGGGAGAGAGCTGGAGAAAGAGAAAGGGGCGGATAGAGGGAGAGAGAGTGATGACCGTTGACAGGCTTAAATAGAGGCTTCCATGCCAGGGATCAAACACCATCCCTCTTCTCCACTCTCTCATTAAGACGGAAAACCAGAGCGCCGCCATCCGATCCGTCTCCGTTTTTTCCCCCCTCAAAGGAGTCTAAAACTTGAAAGATCCGCGCCTGTCGGATTTACAATGGTGGGCGCGCGGTGTTTACCGAGACGCGGGCCTGCCAGAAACAACAGCGCAGGAAAAATAAATGGAGAATGGCCCAGTGTTTCCACAGCAGTAAGGGAATATGGAGCGGGGGACTTGTGGACTTGTGCTGCTGGGTAATTAGTACCTAAACATCGCTGTCCTTGGGTCCCATCGCTCACGTCCAACAGGGTATAGGGCCTAGTGCAGTGCGAAGCCCGTTGGGCAACACACGGCGAGGCATTAACGTCAAACACGTCTCAGAGTCCCGGGGCCTCTGGCACGCCACATTAATCTGTTATTGCACTCCCAGTGGATATAACAGTCTTGGCCCCTCATAACACAGCATAAAGGGGGCCCCGTCAGAGCTGAAGGCACAGGCACAAATGGAGAAAAAAAAAAAAAGAGGTGAAAAAAAGAAAATACATGGGCTTGCCCTGGAACCGAAGCTGATTAAAACAAACGAGTAGGTTTGACATATGAGGACCCACCGCATACAAGAGCGCGCGGTACAAATGAAGTACCCACCAGTAACAAATGAAGCGCTCCATGGATAATGGCTTGTTCCTATAAAGAACAATTTGCTTCCTAAAATAACTGGACAAATTGAGCCGGCTATATTTTGTCCCGGGTTATTACATGTTGCGCTATAATTAGACTGGAAAATAACACGTTAACTGATACTTTTTGCCATCTCAGCACTTTCTGTAACATAAGTATGATATCATGGATATAATTAGACGGAACATTTGACGGAAGCCATAGATGTTTCCCCGTCTAGGTGAACCATCTATATGTTCATGTGAGGTAGGCCTATTTTCAAAGATACTTTGTCCCTCGCTAATCAATTAATTAAATTCATATTATAATTTCACTTTCAAGACTTTCAAGTTTGCTTGAAAGGTCCATTACTTTTAAAGAAGGAACATAAATTATTTCTGGCAAGGGAATGGAACAGGAACTGTCTCGTAACACAAGCTTTACAAAATAAAACGAAGATGTGAGAAAAAAAATGAGAATATTTCAAATGTTTACACTCATCTCTGTGTCAGAGATGAGAGTGAATGAAGAGTCAACGGCTCCTTCACACATTTAGATAGAGAGAGAGAGAGATGGAGGGAGAGAGAGGATCGACAGATGGAGAGAGCGCCAGAGAAAGAGAGAGGGAAAGAGAGAGAGAGAGAGAGAGAGAAAGATAGAGAGATAAAGACAGAGAGGGAGAAAGAGAGAGAAAGAGAGACTCCTGTTTCTCTCCTCTCCTTCCCTGCCTGTCCCCGCGAGACTTTGAGTGACTTGCGGTGCACTTTAATGGGGATTATTGATCGTCCCGGCGCGCGCCTGTGGTTTCGCTGTAAGGTTGACGACCTCACCAGAGTGGCTTCTTGGCAACGGCTTCGGCCACGCTCGCCTTTAGATCTCTTTCAGAAGAGTATCGGAGCCCGTGTGTAAACCCCGGGCCGACTCCCCCGAGGTGGAAGGCTACACGGCAGCGACCCTGGAGCCTGGAGGAGCCAGGAGCGATCAAGCGTTTGCTTTAGAATAATAATAAGGCACGAGTTATGAGTAATAATTAGTGCACGAGTAAACAATAAATGATTGGATTGGGTTAGAGATGGACACCGTGTGTGCTTCCAAGAAGAATGCTAACCGTGTCTGTAGACCGGAGGCCAGGAGAAGTTCCGCTTTGGGGGAGGCTTGGCTCGTGTTGGTTATGGCGGGGTTTTCATCATTCTTTTTCTGCAGACCACATCAGAAAAAAATGAAATCCTTGGTCAGTGGAACAGGATGTGGGTACTGTGCTAATTATGTGAGATGATGACGTCAGGTATTGATACCTACCAGTGAACCCCCCCCCCCCCCCCCCACACACACACACACACACACACAAACACACACCCACACACAACAATAACGTGTTCCAATGTATATAACCGCACAGCGATGACCACACACACACACAGACACACACACACGACCATTTTTAGCGTCCAGACAAGACATAGTTGGATTCTCCAACAACCGTAGCGCTTTAATTTAATTTTATATTTCTTTTCAACCAGTGAGTGCTCACTTTATCATTCCTGGTTGTAAATCATCGCCTTTGTTTGCAGGAAGCGCGCAGAATTTTATTTTCCAGTCATAAACCATAAAACCTGCCTCTAAATGAGTTATGATCCTTGGAGGCGGAGGGGATGTCTAAAGCAGAACCAGACGCGATGGCACGCACTATGCCTGCTTCTTTTTTCTTATTCTTTTTTTTTTTCTCGGAGCCTGGCATCCCCACAGGCGGGCACGGTCGCGCGACGGATTTCCAAAAAGGCCTAACATAATGTAAATATCAGCAGCACAAGGTTGTGTGTCTTTCGGCAGCAAACCCAAAGTCCCCCGGGGGATGTTATAGGAGCGCTGTGAATTACCTAGTACATTAGTTCTCAATTAACACTTGGCCGATAATGTTTAAACAGACCCTTGATCTGACAAGGCAGTAGGCCTACCACACACAGTAGGGCCTCTTTCACGCTTGGCTATCCTCGTCAACGATAGGGTCCCACTAGTGAAATATTTGAAATGTTTTATTGCCTGGTTGCTCGGCTGAATGAAAAAGCCTCTAGGAAAAAGGAGTGTTTTGCATAGATATTTGGCGCCAAACGGAGGCGTGTCCTGTCTCGGCACTCGGTTGCGTTGTGGCTGTGCGACTCTCACTGACGGTATAGAGATGGGCTATATCATTTGAAACATTGGCACAGCGGCGCGAGCACTCGGACAAAGAGGTCTTTTGTTTGCGTTTGGTAGCTGTCCATGGTCCTGACACTTCCATTTACACAGTAATACCGTTGGGTTTGTTTGTTGTTTCAACACGTGTGGCCCGTATCTGATCGCGTAATTTAAACTGACAGGGTTCATTAAAACTTCGCATGTGTTGTTTAACATGGCTGCACCGTTTCTTAAAAGTGCAGTCGCCTCAGCAAAAAACGAATATTTGCTGGGATAAAATGTAATCCCGAAGAAGGGGGGAGGGAAACCCTCAACACTTTGACCCGCCGTGTCAGCGACGCGCATGCGTCCGAAAGGCTGAATGCAACCAGGCCAGCAGCACGTGATGGTTTCTGAAGGTCAGTGGACGCTATGATGGTGAAACAATAATTCTGACAACCGAGCTCCCTACTTCACATTAATGCCTTTTGGACATGTTGAGTATTTCATGTGGGTGGGCCAAAGCTCACTAAGGTGGAATGAATCGCCACTAGAGTGCGCCAAAGTACACAGTTATGGTTAAGTCTTCAAAATCACCTCGCCTTCCATGCATAGGGGTAAGTGAATTACACGAAGATGGACAGAGAAGCCAGTTGTAGGCCTAATGCTCATAACCGAAAAATGCAAATTCATATTTCTTGTTGTTGACCAGACAGCAACATGGACTTGATGTTGAGTGTATGGTTTAGTCCGAATTGTGCTCAGATGACGCACGAGATCAGAAATCAAAAACATAACGGAAAGTTCTTGACCGTTGGCTTATTTCAGTCCAAATGGGAAATCAAGATGCAGACGTTCCTGTCTGATGTCAGAAATACACAGAGAAACACATTAAACAGACTGTTTGCTGACTTGTTGTTGAAACATGGCTGCCTATGTGTTTAGAAACAGAAAAAGGGTTGTTGCCCTTTAATAATAGTACATGATTTTTTTTTATTAAAGCAACTTATTCTGGCTACTGTTGTGGGCTACACTGATAATATATATTGGTACGTTATAATTGTATTAATGATAGAGAGAGAGAGAGAGAGAGAGAGAGAGAGAGAGAGAGAGAGAGAGAGAGAGAGAGAGAGAGAGAGAGTTCAGTAAATGCTATCAGGCCCAGGAGAACCACTTCCCGCCTGAGCTTCTCCTCTGAAAGTTTTATGGAGGTCAAGTAAACTGTTTGTATTGGGCTGCCGAGTGCCGAATGTATTTTGTGCGTGCGCGCACACGCGTGTGAGTGTTTGTGTGTGTGAGAGAGTTTGCGTGTGCAAGTGAGTGAGAGACTGCTCACTCAAGTATGGGTTTCTGTGCACGTGCCCTTGGTTTCATTGACCTCAGTCTCATCTCAAACCACCAGTGGAATCCCTCTTGTTTAACTGCAGAGGCGTTGCGTGATGAGGACTTGCGCACGCACCGTAACTAGAGTCAACGGTGAGGAGCAGGCCTATACGCTGGGACGCATCAACATAAGCCGCTCAAATGGGGCAAGGCTGGTGAAGCGGACTCTCCCGTGCGTGCAGGACATTATGCTAATTTCTCCGGGTGTCTGGGTCCCGTTGCTGCTCCGGAGTTCATTATTATAATTGCGAGACATGGCTGAGAATTCTGGGAATGCGAACCTGAAACCAGCGTTTGATTCCCCCCCCCCCCCCCCCCCCCTTCCAATCCACGCAATCTATATTCAGGGAAATCCCGGGAATGTTCCCAATCTGAAAAACGAAGGAGAAATGAAACACACACACACACACACACACACACACACACACACACACACACACACACACACACACACACACACACACACACACACACACACACACACACACACACACACACACACACACAAACACACGGGATGGCAGCGTTGTGTTTCTCTGTCTCGCTGTCTCCATTGCGAGAGCTCTCCCTTTTGTGAGTTAACGTGTAGGTCTATGCGCACACTTACGCTGGCTCTGTTTTGTCTTGCTTTAATGCGAAACAGCTTTCCTGTTTTTCCCATTCTCTTTTTTTTTCTTCCTCACCCGCCACTTTCCACATATCGTTTCTTTCTCTTTTTCTCTCCCTGTCTCTCTCTCTCTGTCTCACCAGTATTTTTTTCTCTCTTAAATGTTTCTCTTTTCTTTCACTATATCCCCCCCCCCCCCCCCCCCCCCCCCCCCCCCCCCCCCCCCCCCCACCCCACCCGCTACGTTTGAAGCGACGCCATGACAGTGGCAGTAGCGCAGCGGCGGTAGTAGGCCTAGTCTGGTTGAGCGCCGGCGCTCCATCAGCCCCGTTTATAATCCCCATCCAAAGACAATGTTGACGCAGACTCGGCGGCAGGCAAGAGGAGGACGACACCGCGAGACATGTTGTTCAGTACACTCGATTTCCCCTGGAGGCCTGCCCGACGACAACAAGAGAAAAGAAAGATTAAACCCAGAGTATGGCGGCAGTAATTATAATGGCGGCAGCAACAGCCCTGCTAAATGTTCGTCCTAAACGAACCGCCCTTTGGAGATTTGCCTTTGCAGTAACATGAGAAAGAATTACACAAGTCAACACAGTGCAGCAATGGTGGTCCTGTATAGTGCCACGGCAATTAGGTTGACAAGAAAATCTTCTCTAAATACCCATTTAAAGTTTAGTATTCCCTGCATAGGCTACATGCACGTGTATGCAAGAAACAGCCCTAACTCAATACAGTTAATACAGTTAATACAAAGATTAGGCCTATGATGTGTATATAAAAAACAACCCATAATTATGGACATGATACTGTTGCCAAGGAGACAAGGTTTGAGTAAGACTTGGGGGACATTTTACAAATACTTAATACGACACACAACACAACAAGTAACAAAATTCCTCTTTAATTCTTGAAACATAAACAAAATGTACAATCACAATGCCAATTTCACTCACTGTTGTCAGGTTATGTGTCCCTTTTTGATCGATAAATACTCCCGCCAAATGATCTTTGAGATGTGACATGTTTCCTAACAAGCATTTATGAGAAAAAGGAGCATAACGAAATAAAATAAAATAACAGGCATAACAAAGTAATGACGTTTACATAGAAACAGGGTAGAGTAATGGTTCTAGAGTATGGTTTAGATAGTACCTACAGGATCAGCATCGTGGACAACTGAGTTTGGGAAGGGACACTTAAGTGTCCCATCCCATCAATTCAATGATTCAACATGATTTGAACAGAACAACAAGAAATTCCTGGAAATCGGGGGATGTCAGTGCTCAACAATGGGTGGATTTGTAAACGGTTTGAAGCACGAAGTCCTGTCCACAACTTTGGAAAAAGAAATAAGATTAAAATGAAACCTCCAAAATGTACCATTTAGAACAAAATGCCAGCATAAATGTGTAGGGGAAGAGTAAATTAAAAGCGATTGAAGACGTTTTTAATTTCTTCTGTGGTTCCGCTGTGATTGAACGAACGCTTCTTCTTTTCTGCCCTGCTGTGGTGTTCAGCACTCAGGGAAATGTAGTGTGACATGTTCGAATCCATTAACATTCATGATATCCGCTGCTGAGTCGGCAGATGAGGGGGGAGGAAAAGGCTGCGTGCGTGCAAACCTGCCATGAAAACAAGGCTTGAGCTTTGATCCTCAAACATGTTTTTCTCAGCTTTTTCGAAATTAGATTATTATATTACCTATATCTTCTAAATATGATTTCCAATGCGAGCGCAAAAGAAGAAAGAACAAAATCTTTTTCAAATAAATACCAACTGCCTTATAGGATCGGATTCGGCTTCAATGTAAAAGCGCCTGTTTGGCCAAGTGTTACCCATTGCGTGTGTGTACGTGTGAGGGTGTGTGTGTTTGTGTGTGTGTGAGGGTGTGTGGGTGTGTGTGTGTGTGAGGGTCTGTGGGTGTGGGTGTGTTGGTGTGTGTGTCTGTGTCTGTGAGAGGGTGTGTGTGTGTGTGTGTGTGTGTGTGTGAGGGTCTGGTGTGTGTGTGTGTGTGTGTGTGTGTGTGTGTGTGTGTGCGTATGTGTGACTCCAGTACCCTCCCAATTGCTCAGAGGATCAAAAAAGCCAGGGCTCTGCTGGCAGCCAGCCCCTCGCGCTGCTGGAAATAAAACAAGAAATAAGTGCTTTACGACACAAACAATATCACTCTCCCATATTTGTTGGTCGCCGGTTCGCTGACAGCAGCTGCATTCAATCACCCTGCTTTTTTTGTGTTGCCTTGTTCTAATTCGATCTTGGTTCATTTGAGTTTTAGTTTATTTTCATTGTTTTGAAATCTCGCAAAATTTGTACGGTTATTCAAATGAGGAACGTCAGCGAGTGACGTCTTTCGGTGCCAAAAAGTCTACTGTCATGACCATCGGAGATGGTAGTGATTTAGGGGATCCGATCCAATTTGGTAATTCACAGAAAACAGAGAAAATTTGAAATAAATTAGTTCTTTTTTTGTTGTTGTTTGACCCAGCAAATTGTCTGAGGGAACATCAGTCTCTATTATCAAAAGCTGTGACAGGATACAGGAAATATACAACAGGACAAGTACCTTTAAGGTTCAGACATGCAGATAAACTTTTAGAAAGTCATCTCTTATGAATGATATTATAGCCTTGGGATGTAGGACTACAATTCAGCTGCAATTTCTGTGTAAAGAAAATAGCCCAAAATATAATCCGGAAACCACAAATTGTTCTGGAAGATTCCAGTCCTGAGGAAGTCACGTTTCATACAAAATCGGACCAAAAAAAGTGTACCGCGAATGTTTGACCCTTTTGTATTTTGAGTGCACGCAGTACACTGCCGATCACGGCGGCCATATTTACTTATTTTGGGGGTCAAAGGTCATGCTGGAGTATGAATCCATCTTCCATCAGACCACTAATTCTGACTGCACAAAAAGACACAGCATATATTATTAATAAAAACTTTCAGCCAAGGAAGAATATAGTACAGATACTCGAATTGAAACTGGAAAGACTGAGACGAACACAACCGCATAACTGGGTGATTATTTTCCTGATCTTAAATGTTTTTCATTGTATCTTTCCAAGAGGCCTGATGCAAAGTTATTGCTCAATAAATATACAGAAGGTTTAATTCCGAACGCCGAAATATTGATCAACACCTGTAGCTACGATGTTGGGATGTTTAGAGTGTGGAGCCGTTAAGCTGGAAGTAACAATAGAAAAATCACGTTGCAATACTCTTCAGGAATAACATTTCATATTCCCAACCATCTAAATCTTTGGGTACAAAAAAAACAAACTCTTTTAAATTATAAAAAAAAAAAAAAATCAAACTTAGTCCTATAGATGCATCAAAAATATTCAGATTACACGTCTTTGACTCAAGTTTCAAATACAATACATAAGTTATGGCTTTATAAGTTAAAACTCCTTAGAAAACGCCTCGAACCACGTCAATGCCTTACCCACAATATACAAGTTAAATTAATTGGTTTAAAGCAAATGTACTTTTCATACTACCTTAGGTGACATGCTTGTCACACGCCCCACTTACTACTCAGTGCTTTACTTGCATTTTGATATTACCGTAGTACGAAAAGACATGCTCTGCAAAAAGCCTTATAGAAATACAAATACTATACCAAAAAGAGACAGTTGTTTACACGTGTCCTGTATCCTCCTTTAGCTTGTCGATTATAATAACGCAGAAATAATGTATCATCCGCTCTGGGCTTTAGTAAACCAAAAATAGTCTTAGTGTCTTTCTCGTTATTGCTCTGAGAATACCTCCCTTTGTAGTGCCGTGGTCAAAACACATTCCAGGGAGACACGTCCTCACAAGTCCATTTCTTCTTCTTCTTTTTTTCTTTTTGGTATCTCGTCCATAATTTCAGAGAGAGAGAAAAAAGGGGAGAGACAGTTCTTTGTGGAAGATTGCTAAACAACTCCACCTCTCCCCCTCCCCCTCCCCCCTCCCCCCCTCCTCGAAAAAAAGGTTTTGTGCTTTCAAACCGTGACATCAGTCAGATTCATCCTAATCTTCTTCTTAACGATCCAACCCCCATCCCCCCTTCCCCCCTCCTCCCCCCCTGTCCCCCCTTCCCCCCTCCCCGGGACGTCCTTCCCGCTTCTCAGTACGGCCTCCACACCGCCTCGTCCATGCCCCGCCCTCCTCCCACGCCGGGGTTCAGCACGGTGGGGGAGTTGCTGTGGCTGCCGTCGCCCCCGTCCACGCCGCCGCCCTCCGACTGGCTGGGCAGGTTGGGGTTGACCAGCGTGCTGCCCGTGGAGGCGCTGGTGCAGGGCGGCACCATGCGCGACGGCGAGCGGTCCCCGCCGCCCGGCACCATGGAGAACTGGTAGGAGCCGGCGGAGGAGGCGCCGTAGTAGAGGTACGGCGTGCTGCTGGTCTGGAAGGGCCCGCTCTGGCTCTGGGTGGAGCCCGGGTAGGGCGGGGGCAGGTAGGTGTGGTAGTGGGCGCTGCCCAGCGACATGGCGGAGGTGACGGGCGGTGTGTAGGTGAAGGTGGCCGGGTAGTGCATCCGGGGGCTGGAGAAGCGGCTCTCCGTCAGGGAGGAGAGGCCCGGGAACTGCCGCTCGAACTGACCAGGGAAGGGGCTCAGGTCGGACGACCCTGGAACACACACATGAACGCCCGCGCGCACACACGTTAGTCAAGTTGTTCTTTTTCTGTCCACATGATTTCAAAGGATTCTGCAGGGTATAAATATTGGTAGATGCAAGCAAATGGAAGCACTTGTCAATAGTGTGTAGAAGGAATGCCATTCTGAGAGTTACACGCACACATACTCAAACACACACACACACACATACACACAGGCACAGGCACACAAAGGTATGCACGCACACACACAAAAACAGGAACACACCAAACACACATTAAGATAGCATTTAGCAAAGATAAACATTATGGCGGCTACATGTACACATACAGATACAGAGATAATTATCACGATAACATTACAAAACAGTACGTTTTTAACAGCATCTGCTGTGTGGGCTGCAGCGTTGGATGCTGAATGCACAGTAATTATGTCGGGACTCCAAACAGGAGCAAATCGGAACAGCATTTAGCATGAATGTCAGACATTTCCAGCAAGATATTTCAAATTAAATTGACGAATTTGGAAAGGATTTGAGGTCATTGATTTATTTTTGGCATAGTTTATCTAAAGCACAGCGTGTTTACACCACTTTTTTGACGTTTGCTTTGAACTTTTATTCAATTTAATCTTGAACAGAAGAAGTGATGTTTGTACGTTACTATGTTTGCACTCCAGCTTATAATTGCGCGGACGTTGACATATATATTCAAGTGTAAGACTATTGTGTTTTGTGTGTACACGCAAGTGTGTGTGTGTGTGTGTGTGTGTGTGTGTGTGTGTGTGAACTCTGCATAAATGTTGTGTGGCTTGAGGATGTGTGTGTGTGTGTGTGTGTGTGTGTGTGTGTGTGTGTGTGTGTGTGTGTGTGTGTGTGTGGGTGCATACGCGTGTGTACATAAACACATGAGTGTGTCTGTGTGCATATGCATGCGTGCTGGTGCGTATGCAAGTGTGTGTGTGTGCGTATTCATGCCAATTCTGAGTGTGCATGTGCATGCGTGCGTGTGCGTGTGTGTAAATACTATATGCACATAAAAAGGCGGTGGGGATGGATCAGGAGCAACACATGTGGAAACACTCTGAGCAGAAACAGTTTCCATGAGATCCATAATGAGGCAGGGCAGCACTCTGATGTGGCTCCTCTCCTCGTCTCCCATCCCCCCCACTCTGTATATGAGTGTGTGTGTGTGTGTGTGTATGTGTGTGTGTTTGTGTATTTGTGTGTGTGTGTGTATGTGTGTGTGTGTGTGTGTGTGTGTGTGTGTGTGTGGTTAGTACCTATCTATGCACGTGTGTGTGACAGTGTGGTCCTCGGCGAGAGAGAAAGGGAGAGACAGAGAGAGAGAGACAAAGAGACCAAGAGAGACCAAAAGAGAGAGTGAGACCAACAGAGAGACCAAGAGAGAGAGAAAGAAAGAGAGAGAGAGAAAGAGGGGAGAGTGATGGAGACAGAGACAGTGAGAAAGAGAGAGAGAGAGAAAGAGGGGGAGAGCGACGGAGACAGAGAGAGAGAGACCAAAAGAGATCGAAAGAGAGAGAGACCAAGATAGAGAGAGAGACAGAGAGAGAGAGAGAGAGAGAGAGAGAGAGAGAGAGAGAGAGAGAGAGAGAGAGAGAGAGAGAGAGAGAGAGAGAGAGAGAGAGAGAGAGAGAGAGAGAATGAAACAGCAGCCATCCAAGTCGCCCCTGCGTTTTCTCTCTTAGCCTCATCCTTAAAATTACCCAGAAACCACTAACTGGCTGCGGTGAGCACGCTGGGCCCAGCGAGGACCATAGAAGAAGAAGAAAGGTCCTCCCACTCTCACTCTCCCTGGCTCGACCCCACTCCCCCTCTCTCCCCCTCCCTCCCACACACACACACACACACACACACACACACACACACACACACACAGTGAGTCTCGTCTCAGCGGTGTAATCCAGCCATGGCGCTGTTATCATAAATCACCAGGCGTCTTCCATGTCACCATGTCTATTGGGTGGGGGGTTGTAGAAGGGTGTGGGTGGGTGGGTGGGTGGGTGGGTGGGTGGGAGGGGTGGTGGGTGAATTGGGTGCCTGGGCGGGTGTATGTGTGCGCTTGGGACATGGGAAAGGGTGGGGGCGGGGTGTTTATGTGCGTGGAGTAATTGTGAATCTGAGGCTTTTTGTCGCCGTAGCGTCGGATAGCATATGCTGTCAATTAAGGCCTGCGAGACTTCCTCTCTCTCTCTCTCTCTCGCTCTCGTTCTCTCTCTCTCTCTCTCTCTCTCTCTCTCTCTCTCTCTCTCTCTCTCTCTCTCTCTCTCTCTCTCTCTCTCTCTCTCTCTCTCTCTCTCTCTCTCTCTCTCTCTCTCTCTCTCTCTCTCTCTCTCTCTCTCTCTCTCTCTCTCTCTCTCTCTCTCTCTCTCTCTCTCTCTGTGTGTCCCTCTCGAAAATCGTTTGATTTCTCTTTTTTTTTACAAAGAAAAGGAGGTGATTGTATTCAACAGGGCCTGCAGACGTGTACCGTGGCAGGCGCTCGACAAACTCCTGAATCGCTCCACCACGGCATCCTTTCTTTTTTTCCCCATTTGGAGCCGTTTTAGCACCAAAGGCCCCTGTGATGAGGAGCCAGATCGACCTTCATTAGTTTAAATGAAACCAGAGTCTCGCGTTGTCTAAATATTTGGACAGGCTTTACCAAACGAAGGTCTCCGGCGTCACTTCCGAATTTCTGTGTTCCGTGAGCGTGTATGTTATTGTGTCCATGTGTTGTGTGTCTATAAGTATATGTACAGGATATGTGGTATGCCTAAGTGTGGCATATAGGTGTGTGTGTGTGTGTGTGTGCCTGCGTGGTGTGTGTGCGTGTGTGTGTGTGTGTGGATATGCAAGTGTCTGCATGTGTCACATCACAGTGGGAAACACATAACGTGAAGTGTAGCATGATGCATACATATCAGCTTCTATGACTCGCAGGCAGTTAGCAGTGTTGGTGTACCGTGAGGGGGATGTGTGTTTGTGTGTGTGTGTTTGTGTGTGTGTGTGTGTGTGTGTGTGTGTGCGCTATAGAGTTTCAGGTTCTCCGCTCAGCCTGGTGAAGTGTCGACACGATCCACTGAGATCTGAGACCCCTAGTCACTTCTCTTAGTAGGCATTAGGCGCTACAGGTGTGGACGTGTGTTCGTGTGTGAGCGTGTGTGTGTGTGAGAGAGAGCGTGCGTGTCACCCCCATAAGAAGAAAAGAAGTGCACGCATGTCATCTGAAGAACAAAGCCCGTTGCTAGGGAGATGAAAGAGCGACCTAATCAGAGTTGCCGGGGAATCTGGCGCAGTTTCAAAACCGTTTTCTTTTCATTTCTTAAAGTTAAACACACAGATTGTTTCATAACTTGGTTCCCCCCCCCCCCCCCCCCCCCCCCCCCCCCGGGGTGCGTAGAGGACATATGAGGGGTGTAGTCTGTTAGTATAACTCATCATAGAAACAGAAAAAGTACTAATACATCACCAGGCTGGCACAGAGTCCAACAGGTGTCAGAGAAATCTTGTCAGACCGCATTTAGGGATTTTTATAGAGTTGTGTTGGGGGAGAAAAAAAAACCAGTAGACACATTTGAATGCTGCTGCTAATGCAGAGAGAGAGAAGGGGGCTGGATAATGGGATTACCCAGAAAGCTTTGCGCGATTGGCATATCACTATAAAGAGACTTTTATTTGTCCTTCACGAGCCTGTTATTATGCCAAGGCCTGTTATTACCCATAGTCTGGAATCAAAGGCTCGAAGAGACGAAAAAAATTATAAAACAATGGCTTTTTCCCCCCTCACTGTTTAAAAAAAACAATCAAATCACGCAGGGAATTACAGCTCTGAGTTGGCTGTTTGGTTAATTTGATGCAGTCTTCGTCAACAAAAAAGTACCTTCCATTTTTTTTACTTTCCTTTTTTATATGTTCGTTCTAATCCATTCTTTCCTATTTCTCTTGTGTTAAAGTTAGACGTGTGAAATGCATGTCTTCATCCACCCCGTCCCCCCCGTCCCACCCCCCCACCCCCCCACCACCTTCTTCCTCTCTCTCTGCACGGTGCATTTAATCACTTTCATTAAAGTAAAAAGGTATTCGTTTTATGACGCCAGACTTTTCCCCGTCGAGAACTCTGGTTTGGGAGGCCTCCGACGATTCACCGAGAGGGTGAGACCAAGGCAGCTGGAGCCCGGGACAAAGCATCACTTCTGTCGATACGGATGTGTTCAGAGTAGAGTAGGAGCAGCTGTAGTGGTAGTAGTAGTAGTACTACTAGTAGTAGCGTAGTAGTAGTATTAGTAGTAGTGTAGTAGTAGTACTAGTAGTGTAGTAGTAGTTGTAGTATAAGTAGTAGTACTACTATTACTACTAGTATCAGTAGTAGTAGTTGTAGTGGAAGTAGTAGTACTAGTAGTAGTAGTTAATGAGTGAAGGGTGTGGAGTAGAGTAGTACCCTATACACCCAGTAATAGCAGTACTAGCAGTAGTAGTGGCTGCTGAGTGTAGGGTGTGGATGTGTATAGTTTACTATGAGCAGTAACCTATACACCCAGCACTAGTGTATGGGGTACCTGGCAGGCGGCGGGGCACGTCGCTGATGGCGGGCAGGCCGGTGGCCCGGCTGGAGGACAGCGGGGTGGTGGAGTGGACGGAGGGCGAGGCCATGGGACTCAGGTAGGACGGATACGTCTGCTCATACGACCAGGGAGGTGAGGACTGGGACTGACGAGGATCTGGGTGGGGGAGGGAGGAGGGGAGAGAGAGGAGGGGAGGGAGGGGGGAGGGAAGGAAAGAGGGGGAGGGAGAGAGAGGAGGGGAGGGAGGAAGAAAGTGGAGGGGAGGGAGGAAGAGAGAGAAAGGAGGGGATGGAGGAAGAAGGGAGGGGAGGGAGGAAGAGAGAGGAGGGGAGGGATGGATGGATTTAGAGAAAGGAGGGGAGGGAGGAAGAGAGAGGAGGAGAGAGAGAAAGAGAGAGGAAGAGGGGGCAGGGAAGGAGGGAGGAAAGATAGGAGGCAAAGAGGCAAGGAAAGACAGAAGACAAAGAAAGAGTTAACCAGCCAGCTATAAACAATACATCATTGTCAACTTTGTTTCTTCACACGTCACAGATACAACCCAAGATGTGTATGTCGTTTTATTGACAATGTTTGCTCAGATTATAATTTATATGTCAGTTGGTGGTATTATACAACGCCTTTTTCTATAGCTATTTTCCATGACAAGATCTTCCGGTTTGCGTAATAAAATGCTGCCCCGGAGCTGAGATGGCTGTCGAATGCTCAAGACCTACACAACACATGGCTGCACACACACACACACACACACACACACACACACACACACACACACACACACACACACACACACACAAACACACAAACACATAGACACAGAGACACACACACGCGCACACACACACACACACACACACACACACACTCAGACATACACAAACCAGGAAGCAACCATCTCTAGTACTAACCCCACGCTTCTCCCTTTGTTTCCACACAAACAGAGTGGCAAACGGCATTGTTAAAGGACATTTGATATGCCATCATCCAACTCATACTTCATTCTCTCACAAAGGGGTTGAAGATCAGGTTTTTTTTTGCATAATTAACTCACAAGTATATAACCATGACTCTCTCTCTCTCTCTCTCTCTCTCTCTCTCTCACGCACTATCTCTCTGACTGGCCCCTGATATACGCTGTAAATGAAGACAAGAGGACATCACTAGAGTAACTAAAAGCTGAGGGATGAGTTTTGTGGTGAGTCTTAGTCAGAGGTTTGCCTGATCAGGTGGCAGACATCTCAGCGAGATAGAGATGTAGGGAGAGAGAGAGAGAGAGAGAGAGAGAGAGAGAGAGAGAGAGAGAGAAAAAGAGAGAGAGGGAGATGGTGTTACCTTCTAAGATGCTGATGAATAGATCTAAAGAGCAGGGACAGCCTGTCTCAGGCGTGATGTTCATGCACTGTGTGGAGGTGTCAACAGAAAATGTCTCCAGTATTTCAGTTTTAGTGCAAGGTCACGTTAAGCAGTGATCACTGTTGGCAGAGGATTGCTTTTACGATTTACATATTTGGTTGCCAGGCCGGTTAGCACCACGATTTGAACAGACTGAGTCATAATCCATTTGTTCGTTCATACTGAAAAGAAACGGACGATCTCTTCAGCGAGGGGTTTCGGCCGTTTGAATGCAGTCGTCTGAGGCTAATTCGACAACAGATCAAACGCCATGGGAGCCCTTAGGATACAAATATACTAGTAGTGATTCTTGTAGTGACTTTAGCCAATGAAAGAAAGTATATTTCCGAACTCTGAGATCGAGTGGAAGGTCCGAGTGCGTATCCGAGTGTTTTTTGGATTGACAGGCCACGTCAGACATCAGCCCCTTGCTGTCAGGGACTTTAGGATACTGCGAACTCTGCAGTATAGTAACCACGGCAACGACATCAAAACAAAAAGCCCAAACGCCGAACCATTCTGCTTTTGAGCCATTGAGCATTGTGTTGAAAAAAATACTTCATTTTTGGAAGTGTCTCACCATTTCTAGATGGCCTCCTGTGCCCATGATGATCAAAACGTCTTCCAAATAAGATTTTCCTTTACTTTACTTTATTCATCCCAGACAGGGATTCATCAAAAAAAATTACGATGCTTTCTGTGCTATATTATTACACCAAATAAGTATTAAAAGGTCATACAACCATCGGGGTGACACAGCTGTTTGAAGACATGAACATGTTAATCGGAGTGGTGTGACTCATTCTGGGCAAAAAAGGCAAAAGTATAAAAAAAAAAAAGCAATCGGTAGGGTGCCTCACCGGTTATCTGCGTCTGGCCCTGAGGGTTGAAGGAGTTGGGCCCGGCATTCAGGGCCTGGCGGGGGGCTTGCGTGGGAACGCTCACTCTCATGGTGGTCTGCCGTATCCTTTCCAGCTCGCTGAGGCGGTCCGAGAACAAGCCGCTCTTTGGGGGGTCCTCAAGCTTCTGACGATGCCCTGGGGACACCAAGACACGGGGTGGGGGGTTGGGGGGACTCGGGTCAGCGGTCCGCTGTCCACAACGCAGCGTATAGCCTACAGTCTATCGTATAGTCTCTACAACCTAACCCCTAATAGGGGATAGGGATGGTCTACAGTTTATATGTAGCATCATAGGGTTAGGGCTGGGGCTATTCTGCTACATACTCTGCGTTTACATGTGCACAGAAAAGTGGATTGGAACCTGGTTGCCGCCGGGGTTGACCAGCGCCCTTTAGCGTTTTTGTATGTGTGAAGGCTTTCATGGCCTTAAAGGCGTCTGTGGCCAATAGGGGGACAGGATAGTATAGTGGCGTAGGGTGTTTGACTCTGGGTACGATTGCTTAATGTCCGCAGCCCAACCGGTTGGCGCCATTGAGCAAGATGCTACCCCCCCCCCCCCCCCCCCCCCCCCACCTGCTCGTTATTGCCATGTTTCGGAATTCGCTGTTTACTTTGGATAAATGCGTCCAATAACTGCCCAGTAAACCGAATAGTAAGGCTTGATGTTTATCCACTCACACACCCGACGGTGGCGTCATACGCCACAACCAGCTCTTCAGGACCAGTTTAGGGGCTTGGCTTAAGGGCACGTCGGCAGCCTTCCCTGGTGGAGTCAAAGGACCCAAAGCGTTGGGTTGAGTCCTACCACGGAATAATCGACCCTCTGATGTTAATACTATAACGAGTTCTGTCTTCCCCGCCACTTTGATATCACTACGCCTCTTAATGTAACTATTGATATACGACTCGTTTTACACATTCGAGTTACACCACCACAACACACGCCTTTTGTTGTGCCCCTGTGACATGATCCTCCTTTGTTTGCTGTTCCTGAAACAGGGAGTAGTTATCCTGGCTGTTGTTGGGCCTTTGTGACAGTCAGGTCTTTTGTGTGGCGTGCTATCATGCCTCTCGGTTGGCAAACACGGGAAGAAGAAAGAAATGGATGAATTAAACAAGGACGTATGCAGGACTCCCTCTGGCAACTGACAGCCGATGCATCCGGCTCCCTAGAGAATAAGCTGGCACGGCCAACTAAACCCTGCATACGCATTAAAGGAGGGATGGGTCGAGAGAGAGAGAGAGAGAGAGAGAGAGAGAGAGAGAGAGAGAGAGAGAGAAAGGGAGAGAGAGAGGGGGAGAGAGAGAGAGAGAATAATAAAGAGGAAGTGATAGAGAGAATAAAGAGTGAGATTAAGAAAGAGAAAGAGAGTGATACAGAAAACAAAGAGTACTACAGAAAATAGAGAGAGAATAAGAAAGAAAGAGGGAGAGAATAATATAAAAAGGAGAGCGAGAATAAGAAACAGAGAAAGAGAGCATGAGAGGGAGATAGAGAGGAGAGAGTATGTGAAACAGAGAGAGAGAGAATAATAAAGTGATGAAGAGAGATGAAAAAAATTCTTATCTCTCTATAAAGAGGGAAACATTAGGATGGAGAGAATAAGAGACAGGAAAAGTTAGAGAGGAATAGAGAGAGAGAGTATGCGTGAGGGAGAGACCAAGAAAGAGAAAAAGATAGATAAAGAACAACAGGAAAAGAGGGAGAAGGAGATAAAGAGCAAGATAGGGAGAATGTGAGAGAGACTAGAGAAAAAGAGAGAGGGGGGATGACAGTGGGAAAGAGAATGAGGAAGGGAGAGCGAGGGGAAGAGAGAGAAAGAGAGAGAATGAGAGAGAGGGAGAGACAGAGAGAGACAGAGAGGGAACAAGAGAGAGAGAGGGAAAGAGAGAGAATGAGAGAGAGGGAGAGACAGAGAAGGAAAGAGAGAGTGAGAGAGGGAAAGAGAGAAAGATAGGGAGAGAGAGAGAGCATTCCTCCTCAGGTAAACACAGGCTCTCACGCCATGGAGCCATTATCCCTACAGGAGTCGTAGCCTACGCCAAATATACTCTGCCTCTTTATTCGACTGCATTCCTTCACCTACAACTCTGCCGCGGCTCGGCTGCTCCTAGTCCTAACCTCACTTCTACCGGCCTGTAACTCTATACTACATCCCACTCCTGTACACACACACAGGCAAAATACATAATGCACACATGTGCATGGAGACACACAACTCTCAGCCAAAGATGTGGACACACACACACACACACACCCAATCCCACAAAAATAACAAGTCTCGCTTTCGCCGCGTCTGGGCCGGCCCATTTAAACCCATTTAGCACACACGGTGAACGCCACTGGCCCTTCAACGACAGGAACCACCAGCACGAGGGAATCTCCAGTGAGAGTCCAGGTGCAGACTATAGAGTTAAGAAACGAAAAACAACCCAAAAAAACAGGGAGAGGTAGAAAGAGAGGCGCTGTGCATGAGCACGCAGACATACACACACACACACACACACGCACACATACGCATGCGTGCACGCAGACATGCATACACACACACACGCCCACACAGGCCCTGCCTCTCCCCCATCGCCACCCACTCGACTCCACCCAGTCCACAGACACGGCTCTCTGTGTCTGTCTGGTCCCTCACCGGTTCCCCTGTAAAGGCGGTAAAATAAATATCAAACAGGGAGGGAGAGAGGAGAAACTCCTACTGGGCCTGGCAGACCTCCAGCTGGCTCAGCCAGGCCCCAGCGAGCTTCCTCAGAATCCTGTCCAACCAGCCTACCGCCGGGTCTGGGAACAAAGGTCTGGCACCCTCCCTTACCCCCACTCACTCAGAGAGGTGTGGAGAAGGAAGGTAGGAGGAGAAGTGTGGAGGGGAGAAGAGAGGAGAGGAGGCAGGAGGGGAGGAGATGAGGATAGGAGAAGAGAGGGGAGGAGGAGATGGGAGAAGAGGAGGAGGAGAAGGGTAGGGAGGAGGAGGGAGGAGGAGGAGGAGGAGGAGGAGGAGGAGGAGGAGGAGGAGGAGGAGGAGGAGGAGGAGGAGGAGGAGGAGGAGAGGAGGAGGAGGAGGGGAGAAGAGAAGAGAGGAGAGGAGATGGGAGGGGAGGAGATGAGGATAGGAGAAGAGAGGGGAGGAGGAGAGGGGAGAAGAGGGGGAGGAGAAGGGTAGGGAGGAGGAGAAGGGAGGTGAGTGCAGAATGGAGACACCAGGAAGGATGGGTGGAGGTATATTAGCTAATAATAAGAGTTTATACAAGACTTAACAAGTTGTAAATATATTGCCCAATGATTTCTCCAGGGCATCATTACTAACATTTTAAGCCACCGTCAAAACTAAGCAATTGACTACAGTTATGGTAATTAATGAAATTGTGGGACATTAATGTTTTAATAATAGCAGCACACACAATAAAAGCATACCACATTAGTGTGTTTACATACCACATTAGTTTCACAACAACAATGATGAATTGACTCACGCCCTAAATATTTTATTTTGTTGTATTTGACAGCTCATGAATGAAGAAACGAGCAGAGACCAAATCGAAATATAAAACCACTTCCAACTATCTCTACATCAGCTCCGATTTACAAAAACCTCTCCTTGACATAATAGATCGCGATGAATATCCGCTGTCCCAAAACAAAACCTGCAGGCATAAGTCAGTCTCCAACATAAATGACATCAACGTTTCATTAATAATAATTCACCCCACGGTCCCGTCGGCTTAATTTGTGTCTCGCGCGCTGGCTTTTCACATCGCTCTGCGACGCCAGTGCCCAGTCAATCATAACGTTTCCATTCTGCAACAGACGAAGGGGGTGTTTTTTCAGTCTTTCTCGTTCATTCTCTTGTATGAAAGAGTCACGAGACACAGTGTGGTCTTTGTGCAAGGCCGTCTCGTCTCCTAGCGATGGGGATAAATAGTGCACGACATGATGGCGGCCAGGCTGTGTGGGTGGGGGGGAGAGACTGACAAGGGGATGGGGATGGGAGGAAGGGTGGGGGGGGGGGGGGGGTGGACATGTGGAAAGGGGGAGGAAAGGGAGAGGAAGACATCCCGATGACCAGTAAAATAGAGGGATGGTGGTTGGGGGGCTGGTGTTCACAACACGAGTGGAGCAGCAGGACGAACGTCCTAACTAACTAGGGGGGTGGGGGGCCCACCCACTGAACCCTGCTTGTTACGCTGAAACAGTTAAGAGAGAGAGGGACACGCCTTCGATTTCTACATCAGGAAGCCCCCCCCCCCCCCCCCCCCCAACCCCCACCACCACCGCCGCCTTCCTCCACCCCATCCCCTCCACCCCATCCCATCCACCCCATCCCCTCCACCCCATCCCCTCCACCCCATCCAAGGTTTTAAGGTGGAAAGGGGGTGAAGTCGATGCCAAGTTTCCTTGAAAAAGCGAACAAAACAAAACCACGAATAATTCACTTTTAATTAGATGGAGACAAATTCGATCTGGCTGAGAAATGAATTCCCCTCCCGCCAACCTCACACACTTTGTGTCACTTTAAGGAACCCGGGGACCAGGGGTTACGTTCCACAGCCGCGCTCCGGCCCAGACCTCTGGAGAACCTCGAGGGTTCGGTCGCATATCCTCCACCCGCCACCGTCTACGGCGGGACTCAAAGACCTCTGGATGTGGGCCAGGAGGAGATGGATGAGTGAGGGAGGGGGGCCCTATGTATTTCCTCACCCATCCAGGAATGTGCGCATCGACCCCTCGCATCCAAATCCCCAAAACTGGCCGGACCTCAGGCCCATAAGTTCCCCGGGACCCTGACAGTAAGTACAGTCTCTGTGTGACTTAATTGCACTTTTAAGACAAAGAAGACGACGACGACTCCTTTTCTGCCCAACACAAGACGCCTCAGCTGTTTTATTGGAACCCGGGCGGGGCGGAGCGGTGAGCCGGGGGTATTTAAGGGAGCAGGAAAGAAGGCGGAGGATTTCACGGCCGTAGGGAAAGTCCCTGAGATTCCCATCATCCCTGTGAAAACAGCGGAGATTTTCGATAGCGCCTCCTGCCACTTCCCTGCCCAGCCAGCAGCCGGAAACATGGGCCGATTCAGACCAGATGTGGACACACATGCAGCCATGCGTGCACACGCGCGCGCACATATGCACGCATATACGCACGCACATACGCACGCTCAAATGCACGCTTATATGCACTCGAATACACAAATGGTCGGATGTACACGTGTGAAACACACGTGCACAAGGACATGCAAAGGAATACACACGTATGCGCACACGCTCATGCATGCCCAAACACACACACACAGACACACAAATATTGCTGACACAGCTCAAACAAGGCACACACACACATACGTACAATCATCTACATACATGCAGAAATAACGCAAGAATGCATATGGTAAGAAAACGACATACTGCACATCTATGATGCATTTAAATACACACACACACACACACACACACACACACACACATATACAGACCAGATCCCCCACTCCTACCTCCTTCACACAGACACACACACACACACACACACACACACACACACACACACACACACACACACACACACACACAAAGCTCCACCACCACAGCCCTCACCTCCATATAGATATCTGTAATCTCTCACACCCCATTATGATCCCAGAACAGTATTTGTTCAGCCCTGCCTGATATATATATATATATACAGGTCTACACTGCCTCTCCTCAGACCTGCCCATCTGATAAAAGCCAGTAAAAGCCAGTAGGTAAAAATGTCATGTTAGTCACAGCAAAGTAATCCAGGGCAACATATTATGGGATGTGTGCCGACAGAACCCCCACCCAGGTGAACATACACTGTATTATATATTTGAACTCAGTAGTGAGGCTCCTAGTTGGGGGCTGTGAGTCTTTACATGAAAGGCTTAGGAATTAATTAGTTTGACCCCTGACTCTCACCCAGTGGTCTACTGTCCACCATTACACCCCCCCCCCACACACACACACCATTACTGTCCCCCCCCCCCCCCCCCCCCCACCACCAAAATCCTAAATAAATAAGTCAAATCTCCTGCCATGATACACAAACTATTCAGAAAGGCCATTTTTACCGGGGTTTAAAGAAGAAAATAGAAAAATGGCAGAAAAAGTGAAAGCCTGGAATCCCTGAATAAATAACATGATTTATACGTTGAACATCATGTCCGGCCTCCTCTAACCCACCCCCCAAACCAAGCCCATCAGTTTGGTTTATGATCTTGGGCCGGGTTTGGATGAATGTATCTATGGGGCTGGTTTAGAAAGTCCCTTTTTGATGAAGCCTGAATTGAATCAGGAAGTGTGTAAGTGTGTGTGTGTGTGTGTGTGTGTGTGTGTGTGTGTGTGTGTGTGTGTGTGCATGGAGGCGTGTGCGGACGCCAGACATTTCCCAGAGGAAGGACCAGTCAATTTCAAGTCAATGAATAAATACAGTGGGTCTGTCTCTGTTTTCTTTGTACAAATAAGTACTTTTTTGGAACACCAGTAGACCAAGAATGTGGACAACAAATGAGTGATCCTAGATGGTATTGAGAGGCTGGCGGAGTAGAGAGGAACCGAGGGGACCAGAGGTGCCTCACCTCTGCCCTGTGGGCGTACAAACACCGGGAGAGTGAGCAGTGAGGATAAAAAGGAGGGAGAGAGATAGAGAGAGAGAGAGGAGAGAGAGAGAGAGAGGGGGGGGGGAGGTGGGACAAGGACTGATTACAGAAAAAAGAAGAGGAGAGAAAGTAGAGGAGAGGTGGGGAAAGGAGAGTAGAGGAGAGGGAAGGTGAGAAGAAAATAGCCAACAAGGGGAGGGCAGAGGAGACGAGGGGAGAGGAGAGGAGAGGAGAGGGAGAGGAGAGGAGAGGAGAGGAGAGGAGAGGAGAGGAGAGGAGAGGAGAGGAGAGGAGAGGAGGAGGAGAGGAGAGGAGAGGAAAGGAGAGGAGAGGATTGAGAGGAGAGGAGAGGAGAGGAGAGGAGAGGAGAGGAGAGGAGAGGAGAGGAGAGGAGAGGAGAGGAGAGGAGAGGAGAGGAGAGGAGAGGAGAGGAGAGGAGAGGAGAGGAGAGGAGAGGAGAGGGAGCCAGGCTGTTGTGGATTGTTGCCAGCCGTCTGTGTGGTCCACACGTTCCAGCCTGGAGGAAGCAAGCCAGGCTGAGAAGTGCACACACACACACACACACACACACACACACACACAAAGCTAAAAAGAATCACGTACAGTACATGTACAATCATGTACGTGTACAATCATGTACGTGTACAATCATGTATTTGTACAGTACCTAAAGGCAGTGCATTTATTGAACACAAACACACACTATTCACACTTATTCACACTACAGTACAGTATTTCAGATACTGTACACACATACACACTCACTGGCTCTCTCTCCTGTTTAGACACCACCCTCTCTCACCCACTCCCTCTCTTGCTCTCTTTCCCTCTAGCTTGGCGTGTATTGGGTTTGGGAGAGAAACAGCCCTCAGATGGAAGTCCTTTGCTGCGGAACAGGGAAAAGTAAATCTCTCAAAGTTGTTTTGGTGCTTTAGTGGTCCAACCCCTGACCTGAGGCTGCTGTCACTAGTCCACTCTCGGACCCTCCATCAGTCATTGATTTCCCCTCCCTCCCTCCCTCCCTCCCTGCGTACTCTCTAATCCTCTCTCTCTCTCATTCATGGTTTGTCTTCACTCTTTTTCTCTCCACCTCTCTCTATGTATCTCTCTATGCATCTCCCTATCGCTCTGTCTGTGTGAGTGTGTGTCTCTCTCTCTCTCTCTCTCTCGCTCTCTCTCTCTCTCTCTCTCTCGCTGTGTCTGTTGTTTTAAGTTTGAGACGCTTGGCAGGTCTTTTAAGGAATTTAGCGTAAGTAAAATCCAATTGAGTGACTGACTACCTCCGGGATTATCCCCAAGTCTATATTTTCTCTCCTCCCTCCCTCCCTCCCTCCCTCCCTCCCTCCCTCCCTCCCTCCCTCCCTCCCTCCCTCCCTCCCTCCCTTTTCTTGCTTCAACTTCCACATGTTCAGATTTGATCTGTATCTCCTACACATCCCTATAAATGAGACAACAGCTGCACTGGTTATAATGCTGACTAAACACGTACGTGTGTGTGTGTGTGTGTGTGTGTGTGTGTGTGTGTGTGTGTGTGTGTGAGTGTGTGTCACACAGATACGAGATACAAAGAGGGAGCAAGGGGAGAATGTATGTGTTATGCTGACTAGACTAGGCTGACTAGACTAGGCTGACTAGTGTGTATGTGTGTGTGTCTGAGTGTGTGCGCGTGTATGTGTATGTTAGACATAGACATAGATTAAAAAAAAAATCATGTTTGCATGTCTATGTCATTCTGTGCGTGCATACGAGAGTGCTAGTGGGTGGTGGGTATGTGTGAGTGCACGCGCGATTGTGTGCGTATGAGTCACTTCTAGAAAGGGGAATTCAAATGCTCTTTGGCTTTGATCTTGCACCTTATTTTCTATTTGCTTCCTCAACAGAAACCTGTATCACAGTAAAGAGCTGCAACAACTTCCTTGAATGCCCTGGGTAAAGACAAGAGGAACCCAGCCTTCGCTCTACCCTTCCATGAACGTATGACAACGATGAGCTACTTATACGACCACAAAGCAACAAAGATTCTCTTGTCACATAAAACCTGTGTCTGGGTCTGTCTGGGTCATAACAAACACACACACAAAAAGTAAACACAGACATTAAAGACTGAGGACAGACAGACGGACGGACAGTGGGAGGACACATATAGCTGTTGGAGTTGTTGTTTTGACTATTTTTCACAGCACCCGTGAGTGTAGCGCGGAGAGGCGCTAAAACAAGACGTACTGTTTGCTGTTGGCCCGCTGCTGGGAATACCTCCGCTGGTGCGTGTGATGGCATGTGAGAGAGATGTGCCACTTTCTGTTTGTCGACACGTTGGGTTAGACTCCACTCTGTCATCAAGCCAAGGTTATCAGCTTTTTCAGAAACTACTTTATTGGTTAAGTGGGTCACTCAGACTGCGTAGGGAAGTTATGTGTGTGTCTGTGTGTGTGTGTGTGTGTGTGTGTGTGTGTGTGTGTGTGTGTGTGTGTGTGAGTGCATGTCTATGTATATTTTTGTGTTTCTCTGCATGTCTATTTGTTTGTCTCTCTGTAGGTCTATATGTGTGTGTGTGTGTGTGTGTGTGTGTGTTAGTGCATGCATGTCTCTTTATGTGTGTGTGTGTATGTCTCTGTATGTGTGTGCATGTGTGTGTGTTTCTGTGTGTGTGTGTGTGTGTTTGTGTGAGTCTCTGTATATCTGAGTGTGCATGCATGACTCTATGTGTATGTGTGTGTGTGTGTGTGTGTGTGTGTGTGTGTGTGTGTGTGTGTGTGTGTGTGTGTGTGTGTGTGTGTGTGTGTGTGTGTGTGTGTGTGTGCGTGCGTATGTCTGTGTCTCACGTCACAGAGAGCTTGGCTGGGCCCATAGGTTTCCTCAACCACTAATATCGTGTGCAGCAGCCGCCGCTTAACCAGCCCCTCGTCGCCACACCAACCAGGACTGTTAACACTCCCACCAGAGGCCTGACCAAAACACAGCCCACTACCCGCTAGCACTACCCACTACACAGATCCAGACCCAGACCCTCGGCCCCACAGCCTCAAACAACCATGTAGGCAGTGGAGAGCACTCTGACCACTAACCCCCACCACACACACACACACATAGACCAAGACACGTATACACACATATACACACAAACACACATCCACACATCCACACACACACACACACACACACACACACACAGACATACAGATACATGCATATATAAACACACACATACACACCCACACACACACCAATCACATCCCCTTAATACTGCTCAAGTGCATGCTTCTTTAAACACACACACGCACACACACGCACACACACAGCAAGGCAACTCTGACCACAGGAGACGTGCTCGCGTGGTGCCACCATGGCTCTGTCACCTCCTATGCGCGGCCTGTCATCAATGAAGTGTAATGGAAACAGAAAGCCTTGTATACGGTGTTATTACTGCCTGGCTATTATCACACAGGAAGCCCACATCCCCCATCCAGCAACAGCTGAGGAGAGACACAGTAGAGCCACCTATAAAAACCTATTGGTTTAAGCAGCCACTCCCTGTCTATTAGGTCAAAATGACATTTAATGAGGCCCATTAGCAGCGCTCCGAATCAGCACAGCACCCACAGAAGGCTAATGACACCAATAACTCTCTTTCTCTCTTACTCTCTCTCTCTGTGAATACTCACAGTCTCTCTCTCTCTCTCTCTCTCTCTCTCTCTGTCACTCTCTCTCTTTCTTTCTCTCTGTGCCAGAGACACGTGAACACAAATAATGGCGCACACATATGGGGAGAAAACATAGCCACACAAAGCTGCACATGTGTATGTACACAAACACACACACACACACACACACACACACACATTCACACATTTCGCCTTACACACACACAGACACATACACACATATAGCCACAGACACACACACACACACACACACACACATTCACACATTTAGCCGCACACACACATACCCCCCCCACACACACACACACACATACACACACACATATAGCTACATACACACCCACATACACACACACACACACACACAACCACACACACACTAGGTTGGTGGCACAGCGGCAAACCACAGGTTAACCAGGAGCTGTCAGCCCATTAAGTACAATGAGAGCCGCAGAAACCAAGTTAGCCTCCAGCTAATAGTCCAGCAGCCCTAAGGACCCCACCAACGACTTGCCGTCCACATCTATCCCACACTCACACTGACTGAGGCAGCATATGCTGAGGCTAATGGTGTCCACATAGCATCACGCTATGGATGCTACTACTACTATGCTATAGTGTCTTGCTACGATAGGCCTCTGTAATATTGCTATCACTCATCAACTCACTCGCTAGGTTGTGATCACAACAACAACATGAATAATTCACAGAGGTTGGCCAGCTGATAGATGCTGGGTTTGATTCCCTGTGCATGAGGACATCATTGAGCCAGATGCCCTTATCCCTAATCTGCTTCTTGATGACATGCATCTGAACTCCCTGCAAGTCTCTTTGGATCAAAGTGTTTGATGAACAACTGAACAACGAAACATCCAAATTAACACGTAGAGAATACAGGTGGATTATTATTGGGGATGATGATGGATTATGATTCAAGAATGCAAGTGATATGAGTGTGGGTCTGCTGGTGACCTCCTACTCTGGGTCTGCAGCACAGGGACCACAGAGGAAGCACGGCCGTCCCATCAGCCAGACCCATATGGCGGCCATACGACCAAACTTCTCCATCAAACACACCAGGAACACAAAGTCCTTCCTGCACGCAGACGGCCACAGCAATGACAAGGCAATGATGGTTCCACCAGTCAAATCTCAGACCTCTCTGACAGCCACCAGTGGGATATATTGAATGTGAAAGTGAATACACAATACAATCAAATACTTTGCGTCGTAAGCAATTCCTAAGCCCGAGTAACAAAACCCTGAGATGAGCTCACGTCTGGACTGTGTTGAAATGTATTATGATCGTCAGCGTGTTTCTAGGAGTAACAACCCTGCTTTTATTTTGTGTTTATTCTTGATTGAGGAAGACAGTGAGTGCTTGTGTTTTATCAGGCTTAGACGGCCCCCACTGTTGGTTCTCTACAGGTTCCTTTGGGGCCCCTCCTTGGTCTCTGCCCCCGGTGTGGCAGGGGCCCCCTAATTACATCTAATTTAACACAAAATAGAGCCGTAGTGGCCGCCACGGCCCCCGTGACTCAATGAAGCGTTCAGAGATAGAATCACAACTCGGAGACAGCATGTGCTGTAAAGAAGCGAAGAGGCCATGAGAGGAGAGAGTGTGTGTATGCACACGTGTGTGTGTCTGTGTGTGTGTGTGTGTGTGTGTGTGTGTGTGTATGTGTGTGTGTGTGTGTGTGTGCTTCGCTGCCCTTCAACCTCTGCTTAATGACTCCCTGAGAGGGGAAACAAGTGTTTTTTTAAGGAAAAATACACCGGCCAGCTACAATTCTTCAGACCACTTAAGAACAACCCAAAGAAGGCCAGGGGTCTCGCAATATTACATATTTTTCTCATTCACTACATGGATACATTTCGCCACCATCTAAGACATCCTGTCTGCTTAAAGAGAAGACAGACAATATGAATCTCTCAAATATATACATCCATTTATATATATACGTCTTCACATCCCACAATAGACCAGTAATTCCTTGATGATTATGGTACAACCGACTCCAAGATTAGACATACTATGTATTGTGCATTTGTGTGTGTGTGTGTGTGTGTGTGTGTGTGTGTGTGTGTGTGTCTGGTGCCTTAACCTCCATTCACGTGCATGGGGGACTCTAAAAAAAGAACGCTTCCTGGTCCCAGAATGAGAGGTTTTTGTTGAGAATAAATGGGGGCTTTCATAAACAAATTCCATTTGGACCTCCATCCGCTCGCCACCAAATAACAGCAGTTGTTTAGAAGTTGTCTGATGGGGGACAGCAGATGCACAGGAAATGCTTTTGATCAAACACCATGGCTGGGTGAGGGAGCGAGGGAGAGAAAGAGAGAGAGACAAAGACACAGAATGACAGCGAGACAGAGAGAAAGAAAGACAGAGAGAGAAAGAGAACAGAGACAGACAGACAGACAGACAGAGGGGGAAGACAGGGGGGGAAAAGAGACAGACAGACTAAGAAAGCCGAAGAGAAAATAATAAGGAGAAATGCAGAGCAATTCTGAGGGACTTTGTAAGAGCAGCAACCCTGTAATTATTCAACAGTTTGTTGGACGGATACATCAAAATAGGAGAAAAAGGAAAGAACCAAAGAAGCACGGCGCTATGAAGAGATACCGCAACATGGCGGCCAAACGCCAAGCTAGCCGAGCGATAAATAAATACGAAAATAAAAGGGGTGGAGGGGGAGGGGGGGGGGGGGGGGGGGGGGGGGGTGGAGGAATGAGTGAGTTTGATTGCGTGTTTATGCGCCTGCCCGTAAACATATTCCCTCTGAGGACATGCTAACGCCTTTGTTGAATGAACGAGCGAGTCCGAGCCCGGTTCGGTTCATTTTCTCTTTTTCCTCTCTCTCTGTGTGCATGTGAGGTCTTTTCTCTCGGTGCCGGCAGACGGGCACTTCCTACAGCGGTACCCACCCTGCCCTCTCCTCATGGGCTCCTCTGTGTCTCTCTGTGGACACCCGCCCCCCCCCCCCCCATCCCCTCCATGCTCTCTGCCTGGTGCCAGATGCGACAGGCTTAGCTGCTGGAGTGTGTGTGTGTGTGTGTGTGTGTGTTTGTGTGTGTGTGTGTGTGTGTGTGTGTTTGTGTGTGTGTTTGTGTGTGTGTGTGTGTGTGTGCTGTTTGGGATATTTGTTGTTTCATTGGGAAGCCACAAGATGAGAATGTTTTTCTATTTTTTTTTTATGAATAGGGAGGAGGGTTTTGGGAGAAACAGCTGCCTGCCAGACCAGTTGGCATTAACTGGCTATAGTAAAGTATTTTTTTCCCTCTTTGGTTGTTTTTATATGGCCCATTAAAATAAGCTGATGCTAGCACTCTGCTACTCCTTGTGCCCTCTCAGAAATATCCCCACCCCTCTCTCTCTGTCTATCTCTTTCATTATGTTGTCTCTCTCTCTCTCTCTTGCTCTCTTTCTCTCTCTCTCTCTCTCTCTCTCTCTCTCTCTCTCTCTCTCTCTCTCTCTCTCTCTCTCTCTCTCTCTCTCTCTCTCTCTCTCTCTCACACACACACTCTGTCTCTCTCTTTATAGCTGGCATGGAAAGGCAAGGCTGTTCTCTGAGAAGTCAACTTAATTAAAAATCTGGTGATTGTTATCCGGAACAATCGAAAAATGCTGGTAAAAAAGAAAGAAAAAGAAACTCTTTATATGAATTCAATTGTTTTTGTGTTCTTCGTCGTTACTTTTTAGGCTGGCATCCATTTTACTCTACAGTGATTTCTGATGGCGGCTATTGGCTAATTTTGTGGCCAGACACCCAAGAGGCCAATAGGAAGTTGTAGGAGTTTGTTGTGTGGGCTGCTGTTGCTGTGTGTGTGCATATATGCACGTGTGTGTGTGTGTGTGAGTGCATGCGCGTGCATGCACATTTATGGCTAGTGGGTCATGGGACACAGCACGGACACATCATGTCCGTGTGTCTAATCCATACGCTTTCACTGCATCTGCGTGTGTGTGAGCGTGCATGTGTGTGTGTGAGTGCGTGTGTGAGTGCGTGTGTGTGTGTGTGTGTGTGTGTGTGCGTGCGTGCTCTACTCACGTCGAGGCTCACGCGGCCCGTCCACGGTGACCTTTATGGCCCTGTGGTAAGTGGCCACTTGTGGCGGGTTGGTGAATACGGTGATTGTCAGGGTGAAGCTCTTGCCTACGGGAAACATCAAACGACCACATGAAATGATAAGTTAACCCCAGAGAACCGGGAACAATGGGAGGCATTCTGGGGGCCCAGTCACAAGTGCACACAAGTGCACTGGCCCCGAATCAGGCCTAAAGTGGATTAGCGTCACACAACATGGGTTGGTGTATTTAAGACGGCCTGTTTGTGTCTGGTTCTCAGGAGTCATCAAATTTATTTTGAGTGATTGAGAATGAGCGAGAATATTGTAATCCACAAGTCTCTTTTCTACCCCCCACCCCCCAGCCCCTTGTCTGACTGTGTGTGCGTGGGTGAGAGGCATTTTAATAGTCACTTCCTTTCTTGATAATCCCCAACAGTTGTTGCCTTGGGGTGGGGTTGAGAGCTGCCTGCTATGTGTGTGTGGGCCTGTGTGTGTGTGTCTGTGCATGCGTGTGTGTGTGTGTGTGTGTATATATGTGTATGTGTATGTGTGTGTGTATGTGTGGTGTGTGTGTGTGTGTGTGAATGTGTCTCTCTCTCCAAAATGTATGCCTTTGTTTGTGTGTATGTTTGTGTGTCTGTGTGTGTTTGTGTGTCTATGTGTGCGTGTGTGAATATGTCTCTCTCTGAAATGTAGGCCTTCCTGTGTGTATGTGTGTGTGTGTGTGTGTGTGTGTGTGTGAATATGTCTCTCTCTCTCTGATATCTATATCTTCATGTGTGTGTGTCTGTGCCTGTGTGCGCGCACATATCTCTGTCTCTTGATGTGCTTCTCCCACTCTATGTAATGTGTGTGGGAGTGTGCTTGTGTGTGTGTGTGTGTGTGTGTGTGTGTGTGTGTGTGTGTGTGTGTGTTCAAAGGGTGGAAGCACGTGAGCGCATGTGAGTGCAGCAAGCTCTCCGTGGCAGAACCAGGGCCATATGCATACCATCATGATGAAGGTATGCATATGCATCCCGTAACCATGACACTGCGTCTGTAACAGGAAGTAAGAGGGGGGTGAGGGGGTGGTAGAGCGACTCATCACAATGGCTGTCTGGCAAGCACCGCCCACCTCACCCCCCACTTCCTCCCCCACTGAATACGACCGCATGGTTTATCCTGACATGCGTTCAAAATCGTCACAATCGCTATCAGACGACTTATCACATCACATGTGCGACAGGTGGGCCCGCATTTCTGATCGCCTGGTGTTTACATGGTAGAACTGTCCGGTACTTTATGTTTTCGGACAGTAAGTCCGTCGTAGAACTCCGATCGATTCCGTCCGAAAATCCCCCGCCATCGGTCTCACGTGGGCGTCTCACGTATCTGCTTGCCACGTGGTCAACACTCTGTGACTCCATTTCAGACGTCTAATTACTGCCCCCCCCCCCCCCCCCCCCCCCCCCCCCCCCCCCCCCCCCCCCCCCCCCCCCCCACCTGGGACGTCAGTGGCCCGGGCGACACTGGCTGGCTGGCTGGCTGGCTGTTCGTGCCGTGTCCCCTTCTTCGCTATCTCACATCCTATCTGTTCCCTTCTGCTCGCACTTATCTGCGCTGTCGCCGGGTATCCATTTCAAACGAGCTCGTACTCCGATCCCTGCGAGTGGCTCTGGTGTCATTTCCTCTGACTAGATTCTGTGTCACGGCGAGAGAGAGAGAGAGAGAGAGAGAGAGAGAGAGAGAGAGAGAGAGAGAGAGAGAGAAAAGGGGGACACAGGCTGGGATGGGGGAGCTCCATGGCAACGGGGATGTTTGTTTTTTTCAGCATCTAAGTACACGATACTGGATTCACCACACGACCTTCCACTGCTCTCTCTCTCGCTCGCTCTTTCTCTCTCTATCTCTTTCTCTCTCTCTTCCTCTCACTCTCTCTCTTCTTCTCTCTCTTCCTATCTCTCTCTGTCTCTCTCTCTCTCTCTCTCTCTGTCTCTCTATCCTAACCGATAAACAAAGCCAGGGGATGGCCAGAGAATTGTCGTCGCCAAACTACTTTTCGGTGACATCAGTCAACGCCTGCCATCAGAATCGGTATTCTGGCAACGATTCTGAAAAATAAAGAACACTATTTCCTCCTGAGCATCTATATACACAAACCAGGTTGATGCGAGTTGGACACACACACACACACACACACGGTTGGGTGTGTGTGTGAGTGAAGGTGGAGCGAAGGTTTGCCACACTGCAAATTTCCACCACAAAAAACAACAACAATGGATGCCAACAAAAACATAAAGACATAAATCTACCCAGCGAGTAACTGACAATCTGTGTCGCTCGGGCGATGCAAAGCATTCTGAGAATGTAATTCACCCCAATAACAGCATGTGCGCCATCGCTGAAGAGCTCGCAGAAACTCCCCGGGGACGTTTTAATAGACGTTTGAATAGAGGCTGAGTGCGCTGCAGCACCACCCAACCTGTTTACGAGCTGCCTGAGCAGAGCCAGGTTAACCCAGGTGAACACAGCCGTAACACACAGGGGGGCGATGTAGGCCTGTATCCAGTATTTAGAGTCCATCTGGGGGCTTAGGGGCTGTCTCTATGTGTACGTTGGACAGCGAACACTCAACGGGCTTCATGGAGGGCAGGAACGAGGCGACCGAGTGGTCTGTGTGGGCTCTGTGTCGAGTGGATACTCAAAATAATCATTTAAAAAGTTGTAATTCTCATCTGGTGGAATCCTGATGACTCACAACACACCCCCACCCCCAAACACCTCCCTTCGCCTGACTGAGGGGCAGTATGATTCAGAGAGAGAGAGAGAGTAAGTGAGAGAGAGAGAGTAAGGGTGAGAGACCAAGAGAGAGTAAGTGTGTGTGAGAGCGAGAGAGAGCGAGAGCGAGAGCGAGAGCGAGAGCGAGAGCGAGAGAGAGAGAGAGAGAGAGAGAGAGAGAGAGAGAGAGAGAGAGAGAGAGAGTAATTATGAGTTTGCCACGTATAGGGGATGGGGGGGGAGCATGGTGGACGTGACCACTAATCCACACACACACACTCAGCGCGGCCCTGTCCTGAGCAGTGAGGACTTTGATACTGTAAAAGGTGTGTGTGTGTTTGTGAGGTCCTCACCTCTGCCACTGCGGCCCACAAAGCGCAGGTCATTGAAGCGTGCCACCTGGTTCTTCATGACCCCTGAGGCGTTGCGCAGCTCTGCCGAGTAGTTCTCGTCATTCCCTGCCATCACCGTGACAACCGTTCCGTCCGGGATGTCCCCCAGTGCCACCACCTGTGTGCAATAGAAAGGGTGTGTGTGTGTGTGAGTTAGTTAGTTAGTTAGTGATTGTCCATTGAAAAACAAAAGTCAAAGTTGACATTCAAGACCAAGTAAATAAATATAAAAATCATATATTAAATAAAGCCGGAAATTCTAAAATCTTCAAGAAAAAGCAGAATATCAAATTGTATCATAATTTCCGTATAACAATAATGAGCTTTACAAAAGTAAATTCTTCAATCATAAAGAAAAAAACACAATATTAAATTGTATAATAATTGATTTATCATAGGCTCATAGGCTTGTACAAATTAACAAACAGCTCTTTAAATTTCTTAAAAATGACTACATGTGCCCTTATTAAACCCTTATATAACTGTTGTATTGTTTCATTATTATTTCATTATTGACCATTATTGGCTGTTTTTGTGCTTAGCTGAAGTTCTTGATGAAAGTGAGCAGGCCTTGTGTTACTATTTGGAAAGTTGGATGTGGATGAAAAGAAACGACTAAGGTGCCATAATTACAGAGGCTATAATGATTACAGATAAATAACCCACGTAAGAAAAAGCTTCATGTTTGATTTAGAGCCAAGGCTGCAACTACAAAAGGCCTTTGATCGGTTGTTGAATAAAGTCATTAATAGGCCCTTTCCTAAAAGAATATTGAAAGCTCAAAATTGAACATGTCCTTCAAGTTAAATGGGACCATCAGAAAATATTTGTTTTTGAATTGATTTTAGATTATATAATTGATTCTCATATATAAATCAACAACACAACACAAATGTCATTTTTGAGGCCAACCCTTTGTAAAGAAAAACGCCAAATTACAAAGTTAAATAATAAAACAAATATCGTCATAGGCAAGTTAGGCCTGTTAACACATATTTTCATCAAGTCAAGTGGCCTATTGTCCCTATACTATAGGCCAATCACCGAAATGAATAGGCAAATACCTACATTGCAAATAGATTGCATTGCTACTTTACTAAATATTATACTAATTGCTATAATTGACTTAATGACCCTTTCGCCAATAGGCCTAATTCTTTTATCTTATTTGATATAGTTTTTTTCAACAACACAAACATAATATAGTGCATTATTAGAGCACATTTACTCGTTCTCAAACGTTTAATTCAGTGATCGTTATCATCGGCCTATCATGCATTTATACCTTATAAATAACCATATTTAAAAAAAAAATCAAATTCGCACATTTTCAAAAAAAAATAATACTGCGACGTTCAGACTCACGTAAATGTGGTGACCATGTTGACTTAATACCGTGAGTACGACTTTGAAATATCCGAAACACTCAGCATAATAGGATATTACAGCAGTTAAAAAAAAATCACTATGGTTAGAAAAAGAAAGGTTTAAAAGTGGAGTTAAAGCGAACGGGACCTCACCTTGAAGGCTACGGGAAGCGTCTTGTTGCACCGCCAGTGAGAAGGCAGTACCGAGCACAGGAAATTAGGACTGTCAGTCCGGACCAGTTCGGCCGGGTGGTCAGCGATGATCTCTGCCATGCTGCGGTTTTCGTGCGGACGCAGTCTTGGCACCACCGCCGCGTCCGCTTGACCCGTCGGGGAGTTCACATCGTTCATCTTCCCCGGGACCGGCTGGAGGCTACTGGACGGCGGGCTGAACCTCCGGCTGGCGCTGGGATCTACGGGAATGCGCATCACAACAACAGCACACCCCCCCCCCTAGATGAGCTCGAGTCGCCGCCACCACCGAAGAAACGTGGCGGAGAGACACACAATACACAACACGACACACGCGAGAAAGAGTTTTCTCCCAACTCCTCTCGCGTTGTCGGAACGCAGTTCGCTTCAAACTTCAGCACATCTGCCAACGGAAAATGGGACTCGCTCAGCGTGTACACACACACACACACACACACACACACACACACACACACACACACACACACACACACACACACACACACACACACATGCATACATACACACACACGCAGACACGCAGCGTCTCAAAACCCCTCTTCTTCTTCTTCTTCTTCTTCTTCTTCTTCTTCTTCTCTCTATGTGTCCCTCGCTCACTCTGTCTATCCTCTCCTACAAACTTTGGTAGGCGCCTTCAAAACGACATGAAATCTGCTCCAGCTAGAAAAACACTTTGGAGCGAGTCTTGGTGAGTTTGGATCCCGTTTGGATCCCTCTTTCTGAAACCGAAGCGTTTAACTTGTGCGCGCCGGCGTCCGTGGCCAAAACGCAACCGAAACAGTCGTTCATGTTTAGATATAAAAACAATGTAAAAAACAAATAAAGTCCAGGCACGTTATATACAAAGTACAATCGTATACAAAAGGGTCCGAGTAGTCGTAGAGAGCGAACCCAGATGCTTAAAACGTTTTTTTGTCTTTCTTTCCTTTAGCGCAAACTCAAAGCGCACGGCGCTCCAGGTGCGTCATTGAAGTCTTTGTGTCAAAACTAAAAACGTTCCCTCGCCGCCCGCAGGCATATGTACACACACACACACACACACACACACACACACACACACACACACACACACACACACACACACACACACACACACACACACACACACACACACACACACACCGATTTCAAAAGACTGGAGGAAAGGTAGCTTACGAATAGCCCCCACTTCTTTCTATTTTTAATCCCTAAGAGTACTATTTATAGCAACGAGTCGCCACCGATTAACAAATTTGCCACGAAGTCGCTCGTCAAAACCACACATTTAACACAGGCCTATAGGGTTAGAAAACTGAAAATAAAAAAAGGTTGATGGGGAAAAAAAGGAAGAAAATCATTGCCGGTGAGATGAAGGGAGGCGGAAAAACGAGACACCGTTTTGCAACCGTAAATGTGGTTAATGTTTGGAGGCCGGGGTAGATCCCCCGCATTTGTGGTTTATATAGTAGCTCGGATCAGCCCCAGCAATTACTTGGCTGATGCGAATCCAACACGTGGTGTCTGGAGTACAATATCTATTGCCATAGGACCAATACGAATCTATAAACGCGCACGGTGAGGACAGCTTGTCTATGTGTCTGTGTAAAGCCATGTTAATGGTAGAACTACACAAAAATGCATGTGCGCACCTTTCCCGTTGCACCTTTTTAAAAAAAAAAAACCGTAATATTCTCAAGCGAACACAATGAACACACACCACGGTCTGGATCTCCTTTATACGTACCGACAACATGTCATCACTCTGGACTCTCCGGTCGACTTTTACAGTTAGACTCATCTTGATTCAATAATCCCAATGAATTGCAGAACAACTACTAAACGGTCTATCTGCCGCGACAACATGTAGAACAGAAGGTCTCTGTGGTACAGAAGCGAGGGGAGGTAGGAATCGAAGA
>JACYXH010000080.1:2280000-2450000 GCA_026745465.1 Lota lota | reverse complement strand
CACAGCGGTGCATTTTTCAAGACACTTAATTACAGCCTCTAGAAAAGTCCTTTGACAAGGCTTTCAGCTCAAACAGGATATTTCCATGTTTGGCGCAGCAGCCGAACCAGACAAACTGTCTACCCAATCAGCCAAGGGACTAACCAACATTTGCTTCACCAACCAGGCGTCTCTTACAGTAATAACCACGGAAAACAACTAGCTGGTATACAAACTACAAACTACAAACTAACTAAACAGTAACCAAGCAACCCAACTGACCTATTAACCAACCAACCAGTATGGTGTGCAGTGGCCATCCTCCCAATTATGTCACCTATAGCCAGCCAGCCAGCTAGCTAGCCAACCAACTTGCCAAACAGCTTTGCCTATCCCTATTGGCCGGCAAGTTGTTGGCTAGGCAAACAAGACTTTCTAACTGCTAGACAGTCAAGCAGACAAACTAGAGAGCAAAAGAGAGAGAAAGAGAGAGAGGGGGAGAGAGAGAGAGGGGAGAGAGAGAGGGATAGAGAGAGAGAAAGAGAGAGAGGTATATAGAGAGAGGGGAGAGAGGGACAGAGACAGAGAGAGAAAGAAAGAGAGAGAGGGATAGAGAGAGGGAGAGAGAGAGGGGGAGAGGGAGAGAGAGAGCGAGAGAGAGAGAGAGAGAGAGAGAGAGAGAGAGAGAGAGAGAGAGAGAGAGAGAGAGAGAGAAACTTAACGGTGGTCTTGGTAACCCAACTCGTCCTTACCTCATCACCCTGACCTTGTGGAGTCACCCATGCGAGATCACAGCTGATCCCATAATGACTGTTTGTCACAGAGCCCGTGACATCACCACCCAACCATCGGGACAAGCAGGACACACTATGTGTGTGTGTGTGTGTGTGTGTGTGTGTGTGTGCATGTGTGAGTAAGCAAGATAGCGAAAGAACAATTATGTGGTAAGAAGAGAATAAAGTCAAGGCTTTAGTTTAAGCTGTTGAGAGATGTCCATAATGACTGTATCTAGACACTGGAATATAGAGATACAGAGATGGAAACATAGATAGAGAGATAGAGCGATATATATATATATATAAATATAGATACATACATACATACATACATACATACATACATACATACATACATACATACATACATACATACATACATACATACATACATACATACATACATACATACATACATACATACATACATACATACATACATACATACATACATAGAGCGATAGAGAGATAGAGAGATAGAGAGATAGAGAGATAGAGAGATAGAGAGATGGATAGATAGATAGATAAATAGACAGATACAATGATGGAGCGATAGAGAGATAGACAGAGATAGAGTGATAGAGAGATAGAGATAGATAGACAGAGATAGATAGAGAGTCAGATAGATAGATAGATACATACAAACATACAGATACATAGATACATACAGTATGTATAGAGAGAGGAAGAGATAGAGAGAGAGGCTGAGAGAGCGAGAGAGAGAAGCAGAAAGCGAGACAGAGAGGGTGGGGAGGGTTAAAGAGACAATTTCCTCCCTGCTCTTAATGCTCTTGCTGTCTGCCGCCTGCCTGCCTTCACGGAGGTCCCTAATTGAGATCACTTGTACTTCAAAATGGGAACAAAAAAAGGAACTTCTGTGGGCCGGGAGCGAGCAAGAGACACAGAGGGAGAGAGGGGGAGAGAGAGAGGAGATAATATGTGACGAGGGCGACCATTAAAGGGAGCCAATGATAGAGCCGCCATGGGGATACGAGCTGGGAGTCTCGCTCCTCTTGCCAGGGAGCCGTCAGAGGTGGACTTGTCACACACCACCTGCTGTCACAACGCTGTGTGTGTGTGTGTGTGTGTGTGTGTGTGTGTGTGAATAAATGTGTGTGTGGTTGCATTTGTGTGTAAGTGTGTGTATGTAAGGGTTTGTTTGTGTGTCTGAGTGTGTGTGTGTGTGTGTGTGTGTGTATGAGTGTGTGTGTGTGTATGTAAGTGTGTGTGTGTGTGTGCAAGTGTGTGTTTCAAATGACGTTCTTTGGTGGGCCAGGGGGACAGTGCCTCTAGCCATTGCCAGAAGAATGACAAAGAGAGGGATTTCAGTGGAAATGAGTGGTAACGAGTTTCCACTCATTTGCGTGTCTGTGTGTGCGTGCGTGTGTGTGTAAGCATGCGCATGCGAGCGTGTATGACATTTACATGTATGATGATACACATCCAACCAACCGCGATTGCCTGTGCTCGTGTGTGTGCTCGTGTGTGTGTGTGTGTGTGTGTGTGTGTGTGTGTGTGCGTGCGTGTGTTAATGCAGATGTACATATACACATACAAGCGCTCGGGATCTAAATGTGCACACGTGGTGCATGTTTCCAAATCACTAAACTAAATCATATTTCCATTCAGCTTAATGACGGTGGGCGTCTTTGTATCGTTAACTAAGCTTTCCGCCAATCACAGCCTCCGGAGAGGAGCCAGGGTTCCGGGACTGTCCCAGAAGGAGTGTTGCGTTTCTCCTCAAACCATCTATCACTCAATCAGCTCCGACGGCGCTATTAATCACACAGTGATCCGGGCTCCTCCGAGGCTCTGAGGGACTGTCTGCTGGAAGCGGAAATAAAACAAAAAACCTAGCCGCCATCGCCGTCGCCGCCGCCGTCGTGTCCAGGAGCGGTACGAGACCGCGGTTACCCTGGGAACGAGAAACCTCCTGTAAAGAGGGTTTATCTTGGCCCGGGAACCTCTGTAGGTGCTAAAGACAATACAGACACCCAGGCTAGGCCAACATTCCACTTTACACCCCCCGTACACCACCCATCCACCACCCCCTCCTTTCCTCTGTGTATTTCACCGCTCTACTTCCTCTGCGCGAGGCAAGCCGGCTACTTTCAAAATATTTATAGTACATCTGCAAGACATGCTGTTCTCATGTATCCAGGACCGTTTAGGCCCTGTGTTCATTATGCAAGGTAAAACTAATACCAGATTTATAGTGGGAGACCCCTTTTCTCTGTTCTCCCCCCCCCCCCCCACCCCACCCCACCCCACCCCACCCCACCCCACCCCACCCCAACCCGCCCTACCGACCCCCATCCGTCCGTCCGTTTAACAGATTTGGGGGATGATTAATGTGAGGGGTGAGGAGGCAGATAGAGTGACTATGGAGAGAAGCAAGGGGAGAGAAGGCAGGCCTCCAGGGAGAGTTGCATTGACTATCACTCACACATTTCCTCTCTCTCTCTCATTCTCTTTTTCTCTCTCTCTCTCATTCTCTCTCTTTCTCTCTCTCTCTCTCTCTCTCTCTCTCTCTCTCTTTAAGCATGTCAGGAAATGTAGGAAGGGAATGGAGGTATGTGGAAAGGGGGCCAGGTGGCTAGGTAGGAAGCAAAAGGTGGATTCATTAAGAGGGAAGGTAGGAAGTAAGGAAAGGAACGGAAAAGGGAAGGATGGGAGGGGAGTTGGAAAGAAAGAAGGAGAGAATGGAGGAAAGAAGAACGAGAATGGAGTTGAGAGCAGAAAAAGGGAGGAAGGAAGCGACGAAATAAGAGAAGTAGGAAAGGTGGCAGAAAGAAAAGAAGGAACTAAATAAGGAAAGAGGGAAATAAGAATAGCGGTTATAGCGTTGATGTACGAGTACGCAGGTAAGCGTGTTTGAGACATGCCCCGGTGCTGTACTGTATGGCTCAACCTGATGTACAGAACCATAGAAGAAGAGCCAAAGTCATAGGGAAAAACGCTGCCGTCATGGATGCTCAATTGCACACAGACATAAACATTTAACGGTGGAGACGCTCAGTCCGCGTCTGGAAATGTACTGTATGCTAAATGTCATATTTTTCAACATTTCTGGGGGTATTTGGGACAGCCGAAATACATGGAATCGATTTGTTTTGCTTGGCTGTCGTTTACGCATGGGCGGCGGATGGTATCACGGAAACGTCTATTTATTGACAGTAAGTGAGCTCTGGTCAGGAGCACTGAAACACAGAGTTTGGCAGGTTCCCGGGGGCGACGGAGCCGCAGCAATCAACGTCAACAACCATGGGTCTGGGGGCCGGGCTCTCCGGGAGAAGCCCATCAGATAAACAGGACATGGAGACCTGGCTCTGAGGGGGTGGAGACCCGCCGCGCTGCACCAGGTGAGCCGTACAACACCAACTTTGTCATTTCTAAGGATTTGGCTCTCTCTCCATATCCCTTCCTCTTTTTCTTTCTCACTCTCTCCAGCTCGCTCTTTCTCCATAACTCTCCCATTCTCATTCTTTCTCGCTCTTCATCTTTCTCTCTCTCCATCATTCTCCTTCTCTCTTTCGTTCTAACTCTCTCCATGACTCTCCCTTTGTCATTCTCTCTCTCTGTTCCTCTATCTCTCTCTCCCTTCATAACTCTCCCTTTCTCATTCTCTGTCTCTCCCTCAGTCTCTCTCCATATCTCTCCCTCTCTTTTTCTTTCTGTCTCTCTTCCTCTCTCTCCATTCTATCTCTTCCCCCTTCTCCTCTCATCACATCTCCATTTCTCCCTCTTTTCCTTCTAACGCTCGCTCTCTCTTCTCCCTTTCTCTCTCCCTCTTTCTCTCTCTCAGTCCCCCGCTCTGTCTTCCCTACTTCTCCCTCCCTGTCTCTTCTGACCTCCTCCAGCTCCGTCTCCTCCTCTCGTTGACTGCCGATGGAGCATCTCCAAGCGGCCCAGCCCCCGGCGCTAGTCAACCCTGGAGCCATGCACATTAGCATCCCCTCTACCCTCCAGCATTTAGATGCCAAGAAAACTGGCCTGGAAAAGGGGGGGGGGGGGGGGGGGGGGGGGGGGGAGAGAGAGAGAGAGAGAGAGAGAGAGAGAGAGAGAGAGACGGAGGAGACGGGGGGGGGGGGGGGGGGGGCGTAGGGGCCACACACCCCTGAGCTGTGTGTGTGTGTGTGTGTGTATAGGGGGGATGCGGTGCAGGGTAGCAGAAGCAGCCCTCCTGCATCTCTGCCGTTATAAATAATCAGACTGAGGATGATGCACCAGAGGCCCGTCCCTAATCCCAGCAGACCGTGCCGAACGAGTTAACGAGTGACGCACACACACACACCAGCGACGCCACCACCACCACCACCACCACCACTGCTAGCGGCTGTTTCTGCTAGCTGCCACTGATCCAGCTGACTGAGACGTGGACTCTTGCCCGAGAATCCTTAACCTGTAATTACAGCAGGGCCCATTAGGCTACTGGTCAGAGATGACTCACTCGCATGTACCGAAAAGGAAAATCAAACCCATAAAAACACGGAGATTGAGTGACGGCGGATTTGTGTGTGTGTGTGTGTGTGTGTGTGTGTGTGTGTGTGTGTGTGTGTGTCTGCGTGCTTGTATGTGGGTTCACTTTCATAGAGACAAAATCAAATCCACGGCCTCTTAGAAAAAGGAGAAGGGTTATGTCGTAAATGTCCCCACCGAAACAAAACAAAAGAAGAAAGAAACGCTTCTCAAAGTTTCAGGGAGGGGAACACGATTTCAACGCAGACGAAAGGACTATTGTCTGATTAAATGACCTATGCCCTTGGTTCTGTTCCACGCCAGTCACAGAACTCTGCTGGTTTATTCCAGGACAAAGTCTGCTCCTGGAGCCATGTCTGCTGGGCCAGATTGCGAGGACGCCTCTTGCATGGTACTCAAACGAGCCCTGGGGTATCGGGGCAACGAGACGTGTTGACTTGCCTCGGGTCCCCATGGGGAACGTCAATTACATTGTGAAATGCTGTCCTTCCAAACACGATCCATTTTCGTGGTGTGGTGTTACGGCAATAGTCGCAGATCCGACTGTCTCCGCACGTAAATACAGAAAAGAAAAAAACGAATTCCTCGCTGGCAGACAACACTCTTGCTGGGATGCGGTCTTTGAGCTGACAATTAAATTCCCCACATGGAACGCGCGTTTCGTTGTGGAAGTGAGAGATTTATAGCAAATCCTCTCCCTAGGAGTGATAAGACTAAGTGTCTAAACTGGATTCTCACAGATTCCGCCACATCCCTACAATGGAGATAACATCCTTATGACGACAATAGTTTAAAGTAGAGTATAAACGATAAAAAAAACTCTGTCCATGTGCCACGTCCAATCATTAAAAACAAAAATCTCTTGTTTTGAAATGTTATACCAGAAAGCCTATTAAAATATTCTTTATGGATAACCGAAAAAGTTTGAAAAAAAAGAACATCCTGGCATGAATCTCACCTCTCACCAACCACAGAGTAATATGGAAATCCAATTCCAATGGGAAGCCATTTTTTTTCCTTCCACGTCTTATCCATCTTTAAGACAAGCGACCACCCGCTCTGCCATCGAACAGAGCCGCAGTATCATAAAACAGCCACAGTGGAGAAAATCCATGAACATTAAAATGTATGCGTACATACAGACATCTCGTTTCTTTTTTCTGATCAGCAACCACCTCACGCTGTGAGCCTGATGATGAGATAATATTTATTGTAGGGCCTGAGGGTCCAATTCTCCCTCTCTGTTTCTCTCTCCCACTCCCTCTCTCCCTTCATCTCTCTCTCTCGGTCTGTCTCCCCTTGCCTCGCTCTGTCTCAGTCTGTGTGTGTGTGTGTGTCTGTGTGTGTGTGTGTGTGTGTGTGTGTGTGTGTGTGTGTGCGCTGTGAGCCACTGTGCGACTGCATGTCTCTACGAAAAAGAAAAAAATACTCAGCAGAGTTGGGCTGGGCCGGCCTTGGCCAGACGTGAGTGGAGACATGCTCCCACTGGCAGTCTATGGTGTGTGAATATGTGTTATGTGTTATGCATGTGTGAGCCACTGTGTTTGTATATGTGCGTGCATGCAAGGGTTCCTATTTATGTATTTTCGCAAGCACGGGAACGCATCCAATATGTTTGAGGTGTGGACATGTGTGGATGCGATGTGCATGTTTTGCATAAATGCATTGTTTATGCGGGTGTGTGCAGATGCATATATAGAAATGTGTGTGTGTGTGTTTGTGTGGGTGTGTGTGCATGTGTGTATAGTGTGTGTCTGCATGTTTGTGTGTATATGTGTGTGTGTGTGTGTGTGTACAGTATGGAGCAGTAGAGGGACTCGTTCGGAGTCTCTGGTTAACCAGACTGTCACTTGGAGGCCCACTGTGGACTCCCAGCTGCCTGTTTGTTTACCAGGGAGCTCCACTCTACTGTTTCTGCTGCATCGCCACGCTCCAGGAGAGACGTGTGTGTGTGTGTGTGTTTATGTATGTATGTGTGTGTGTGTGTGTGTGTGTGAGTGTGTCTGCATGTGTGTGTGTGTGTGTGTGTGTGTCTGAGTGAGTGTATCTGGGTGCGTGTGTGCATATGTGGCTGTCTGTGTGCCTATGTGTATGTGGTAGTGTGTGTGTGTGTGTGTGTTTGTGTGTATGTATATATGTGAGTCTCTGTGCCTGTGTGTCTGTGTGTCTGTGTGTGTATATATGTGAGTCTCTGTGCCTGTGTGTGTGTGTGTGTGTGTGTGTGTGTGTGTCTGCGTGTGTATATGTATATATGTGAGTCTCTGTGCCTGTGTGTGTGTCATATTATCTTATTCTATAACAGTCATACCCCAGTCAAGGTCGGAGGATTTGTGAGGTTCCAAGAACTGTTGTTGGTGGCAGCGTTTACGTTGGATTTCTTCAAACTCAAATCATGCTGGAGCCTCCAGGAGTTATGGGCGCTGCCGTGCCAGCACTCATAAGGTATAGAAGAGTAATGTAACAGTTTGACATTTGGAAAACTAAATTTCATGTCATATGCTTGATATTGTGTATTCGTTCTTTTGGAAGGAATGACTTACGAGCAATTGCAGCCAGAGACAGAGAACAAGGGGGCTGACTCCTGTACCAGGTTATTTTCTCCTCATACATTTTTTTAAATCAACGGTACATTACAACACGGTAATACACATGTATGCACACATGCACACGCACACACACACGCAAACACACACACACATACTAGTTCTCTATAATGTCAGGTTTGTAATGAATAAGAAAACAAAACAAGCTCAGCTTCACACACCCTAAAAAAAAAACACCATTGTGAGAAAAAGTGTTTGTCAGCAAAAAAAAAACAATAACAGAAAAACACTGCTATTTTTGTTTGCGCCAAGCGTAATTCTCCTGGGACCAAACTGCACGCCTCCCCTGCCCCATTTTGATTTTCCCAAGCAACAGCAGTACGACCAAAACAATACAGAGAGACGAGGACTTGTAGCCTGTCATTTAGCTGTGACTTCCAATTTTCTTTGCTCTCTGTTGAGCTGTTTTGCTTTCACAAATGCACGCATGCGCACACACACACACACACACACACACACACACACACACACACACGCACACTGAATGAACTGTTGTGGCATCTTACAATTTCCTGACGAGAGGTGGAGAGAACGAAGGGGAGGAGGGAGAAAAGTTCTGAAGAGCAGAGGGAGCCTTTAGAATATTACTCTAATAAAATATTCCTGTGAATATTTTGTTGCCCATTCAGCAGCGGGAGAGTTATTAGAGAAACGGCGAGAGAAAGATAGAGAGAGAGAGAGACACCGAGACAACAAAAGAAAGACAGAGAGACAGAGAGAAAGAAAGAGAGACCTATTTTGTTGGGGAAGACGCAAACTAAAGTTGAAGGAGAATAGCAACCTCGCAATCGATGGAAAACTTTATAAAAGCAAACCCCCCGCCATGCAATAAACAGTATGACACTACAGTAAAAAGTTAGGCCATTATAGGGGACAGCATTGACAGAGATGTATCAAATCTGAATACGAACGAATAGTTTGTAATCGCATTGTTAATCACATTGCACACTGCGTTTTTAATCAACGGTTAATAGTTAAAACGTCACAACTAATCATTTCAAATATTTAATTTTAGATCAAAGAATGGTATTACACACACATGCACGCACACACGTACTGTATATAATCTACACCTACCTGTTAACCTCTCCCCCCCTCCCCTCTGTCTAATCCCTTTCCCTTTGTCTAACCTTTCATCTTTCTCTCTCTCTTTCTTTCTCCCCCCCCCCCCTGGAGTCCACTTATCGCCAGTACATTCTGTCTTCGTTGGCCCCCTAGCCGTCCCCAGAGACTATCAGCTACATGCACCCATTGTCCACTTCAAACACCAGCGTCCCACTACACACACACACACCTACACACTCTACCCTTTTAGCCCCCCCTCAAACTCCCCTCAACCCACACACACTTCCAGCCCCCTGGGGCTTTCTGTTGTTTCACTGTCCATGTGCACGCGCTTGGCCTGGTGTGTATGGGTCCGTATGTATGTATATGAGCATATGCATGTGTGAGTGGGTTTGTGCGTGCGGGCGGGTGTGTGTGTGTTTGTGTGTGTGTGTGAGTGAATGCATGCATTTGTGTGTGTGTGTGTGTGTGTGTGCGTGTGCATGCATGTATATGTGAGTGCATGTGTGAGTGAATGTGTGAGTGCATGTGTGTGTGTGTGTGTGTGTGTGTTTGTGTGTGTGTGTGTGCCTCTCCGCGTGTGCAGCACAGGTGTTGCGGTGCTGGTTACGTTGCGCCTGATTATTGCGGCGACTGACGCAGGGCCACCCCTGCGTCCGTATGTCATCAACCCCTTCTTCCTGAATGTGTGGGTGGGTGGGAGGGGGGAGGGAGGGAGGCCATATCAAAAGTAAACGGCCACCTCCGCGGTGCCAGATGGGAGGAGGGCTGTGGGTCTCCTGTGTGTGTGCAACACACACACACACACACACACACACACACTCACTGTGTATGCCTCACAAGTGCAAGCTGATCCTTTGCTTTGTATTCTTCTCTCTCTCTCTTTCTCTCCCCACACACACACACACACACACACACACTACAAATTACCCTAAAAGGCATACATGTGTGGGCGTTGCCGGGGTGGGTGGGAGCTTTGATTTCCAGGTGTGTGTGTGTGTGTGATGTGTTGTCAGCCAGTCAGTGTGTGTGGGCAGGTAATTTGAGCAAATTAGGAGATGGAGCCTAATGACACACACACATAGAACACTGCGTTCGTCTATTGTTCCCCAGCCTCACAACACCGCTCCCTCTCTCTCTCTCCCCCCCCCCCCCCCCCCGCCCATCTGTGGCCCCTGACTCAACACACACACGTCCTGCAATGTGACATAGAGATGTGCAGACACACCAGGATACACACTTCTACACACACACACACACACACACACACACACACACATACACAAACACCGAGAGAGACCCAGATGCAGGTACGACCACATACACACAAACACACACACACACACACACATACACCAAGACAGACACACTTGCACACACATTCAGGTGTATACACACACACATTTATATACACCTACATCCTGACACACACATGTACTCACATACATGAAAACACACATGAAAGTATGCACAATCTTTTTTTACACACACACACACACACACAAAACACAAACTTTCTCTGTTCCACACACACATAATCAGACTGATATATGCACATACAAAGATACACAGGAAAAGGGAAATGCGCGCACACACCCCCCCCCCCCCCCCCCCCCACACACATACACACACACACACACAGGAAAGCATCTGCAGCAGGAGGATTGGTTCCAGGTGCCAGTTTGAGTGAGAGCATTAATCAAGCAGACAGATCTTCTGTCCCAGACACCTTGAGTCCTTCCAATTGACCCCCCTTCACACACACACATATACACACACACACACACACACATACACACACACACACACACACACACACACACACACACACACAAACAAACACACCCAGCTGTGGTGCATTCCACCTGAAATCCACTGTGCACCGTTTCACCTCCACGGTAATCATGAACCCCGGTGTCCTTCTGTCCCCCCGTGACATCACACACTTCTTCATCCCCTTGAAGTACTCTGGGTTTGTCCCAGTAGACTCTGGTTGGATCTGCTTGAGAACCAGTACAATCTCTATTCTTAATTCAATTTGGGAGTCTGTTCCCCCCTCTCTCTCTCTCTCTCTCTCTCTCTCTCTCTCTCTCTCTCTCTCTCTCTCTCTCTCTCTCTCTCTCTCTCTCTCTCTCTCTCTCTCTCTCTCTCTCTCTCTCTCTCTCTCTCTCTCTCTCTCTCTCTCTCTCTCTCTCTCTCATAAAAAACTGATAAACCGTTATGGTTGAAAGTGTGAGCATCGGGCTACATGTCTGGGGACAACACATGCCCCAAAACACACATGCACACACACACACACACACACACACACACACACACACACACACACACACACACACACACACACACACACACACCTTATTCACGAGGAACTAACCGATATTCAACGTTGCTTAGCGCTTTTATATACAGAAGTATCAATAACGAGAGCACTGGGAACTGATGGTCGGTGCTAGTAGGTGGTATGTACTGTCTGTACTGAACAGTATATCAAATGCTCTGTCTGTACTGTACCGTATACTGTATATAGTATATACTGTCTGTACTGTACAGTATATCATATGCTCTGTCTGTCCCGCACAATACACTGTATATTGTATGTACTGTCTGTACTGAACAGTATATCAAATGCTCTGTCTGTACTGTACCGTATACTGTATATAGTATATACTGTCTGTACTGTACAGTATATCATATGCTCTGACTGTCCCGCACAATACACTGTATATTGTATGTACTGTCTGTACTGAACAGTACATCTTCTGCTCTGTCTGTACTATACCGTATACTGTATATAGTATATACTGTCTGTACTGTACAGTATATCATATGCTCTGTCTATACTGTATAAAGTATGTGCTGTCTGTACTGTACTGAATATCATATTCTCTGTCTGAACTGTAACGTATTTATGTTCTGTCTGTATTGTACTGCATATATTATGTTCTCTCTGTACTGTACCGTATATTTATCGGATGTTCTATCTGTACTGTATAGTGTATACATCATGATCTGTCTGTACTGTAGGTATAATGTTCTGTCTGTACTGTACCGGCTGATCCGTGTGTATTTGGGAGTTCTTTGAGGAATCAGAGGGGATCCCACATTCCTCCCAGGATTAAACTAACACAGGTCGGAGGGGGTGGGGTGGGGGGATGAAAACCGGGGGCCCTGGTCCTCGGCCTCGGGGCCCCAACAGGTAGGGCCTTGTGTCGTCGGCGCCACCGCCACACTCTCACACACATCATTACAGGCCCAACGCAAACATCCACCGGGCCTGACACCCCATATGTCCACCCCCCCCGCCCCCCCCAACCACAATCCCCACCCACCCTCGCTTTATAGAAACACAGACCAAACCTGTGGAGGTAACGGAAAGAAGGAAAAAAAAGTACAGAAATCCCCAGATCCCCATGTCGTCTCTCACAGACAGAATGACCATAAGATACCGTTTGTGTTTCTTGTGGGTATTTCTTTTTTTAATTTCTTTTGTGTGTGCCATGCTGACCTGGTCTGAGGTCTTGAAGTGCTCATCAGCATTTCACAACCGCCAAAATAAAAGTCCCCTCATCCTCTCCAACCCCCCTCCTCCGCCCCCTTCAATGCTTGAATGACTGAGAGGACACAATGCATTAACGCACACACACACACACACACACACACACACACACACACACACACACACACACACACACACACACACACACACACACACACAAACCAAAGCGCCGTCAGCAGTCAGAGTGAAGGATTCTGGGATACAATGCGGGTGTTCTATTTCATATGTGGGAGTCGGTTCCAAGATAGACCCAATTGTAAAAGTGTTAGGTAGTTACTTCCTCTCAGAGGGCTTATATCGGATACCTATAATTCACCCGGTGCAAACGCAATGGGCTGCAGGACCGGAGCGCTGCAGCATCGGCAGGATCGAGAAAAAGCGTGAAAATGGCACGGGCAGCGTTGAAAACTTCACAGCGCTAGCGCTGCTTAGTAATTATGTCTGATTAATAAACGGGAAAACATGCTAACATGCAGCTGTGGTCTATGCCCGTTGAGTCCAAGGACCTGTAATAGCTCCAAAATAGTTAAAAGAATGACTTAATAATGATTGTAAGTGAACAGTTAACCACTGTTTAAAGATTTTCCTTTTCCTATGAACAGGAGAAGCTCCCATCCGAAAAATAAAGACTTTGAGAACCGAAGTGTCAATCCGACCTGCCTACAGCAGCAAGACAAAGCAAAGCGCAACCACTTATCATATGCAGTGCCAATTGGCTGATTTGCATCCATTGTTATACCTTAATTAGGCTGTGAGCGAGTAGCATGGATGCTGCGGCGTAGATAATAAGGATAATACACTGAAAAACAGCAACATTGGTAGTACTTAGATCGCGCAGCTCTTTGCGTTTGTTGTTGTTGCCGTGTCCGTGTTCCAAGTGGTCAAGTCATACCACGCTCCTATTCTCTCTCTCTCTCTCTCTCTCTCTCTCTCTCTCTCTCTCTCTCTCTCTCTCTCTCTCTCTCTCTCTCTCTCTCTCTCTCTCTCTCTCTCTCTCTCTCTCTCTCTCTCTCTCTCTCTCTCTCTCTCTCTCTCTCTCTCTCTCTCTCTCTCTCTCTCTCTCTCTCTCTCTCTCTCTCTCTCTCTCTCTCTCTCTCTCTCTCTCTCTCTCTCTCTCTCTCTCTCTCTCTCTCTCTCTCTCTCTCTCTCTCCTGCATTTCACCTAAGCCCCGGCCTGCTTTGTTTGGCAGACGGAGACACAGAGACTTGAATATGAATCAATAGTTTGGAGTCGGTGGTCGGGCTGCTCTGGATAACATGACAACGACTCGCAAGTCAACACAACAAAGGGAGAAAAGAACGAGCGCTCTCGTGTCAATGGGGTCGAGAAAACATGTCGTGTTTGGTGTTTTAGGTTGTTTTTATTCCGAGAATACTGGAATTTGTGGCAGGATTCAGGCGGAAGATGTGGGGTGTTAGTGGCAATTAAAACGTTTTTAACGAGAGACTTCTTATTGACACAGATCTGTTATTGCTATTTTCTCAGTCTTTCCGATTTTTGTGGCACGTCATTTTGATTCTTCGGATAATAAAAAAAAATAAGAAAAGCTAATTCACTGAACAAATACTCGCATGTGCTCCAAGTCAAACAAAAACACAATCCCTTCATAACTTTGGCCCCGGCCCGACTGCGGTATTTTCTCCTCCCTACGATCACAGATTATATAGTGCTCCCGCGGTGCGCACGTTAAAACATAATAACCGTCTAGGACCTGCGCTTAGCGCCACCGTCGTCCATACGTTAGCGACGCGTCTACGAAAGACGGCGCACACAAATGCTTCTTAGCAATTAATAGTTTTGTGATCTCACAAAATAAAACAAAAGCCTGTATAGGCCTATGCACCACTATCCACCCCCCCCCCCCATCCCCCCGCCCTCCCCTTACTCCAGGGATGTAAAACCAAGATGTCTAGACAAGACTAATGTAAACCTGCTCACTCTCCCGACACAAACACACACACACACACACACACACACACACAAACACACACATGCACAGACACACACACAGCATTTTACTCCATCAGTGGCGACCCTGCTGGGATTGAATAACATGTTTGCCTCAGAGGTACAATTAAGTAGCGCTAAATAGAGTTCCTTTGAGGCTGCAGCTCAGGGAAGAGTCTCCCCTTCTGCACAGTAGCTCGTCAGTGAGACGGTGAGATCCTTTGCTTTTCGGTTTTTTTTCCTTCACCCAAAAAATCTCCTTTTTCCGCCTCTGGCTTTTTCAAATTACCTATTGATGAACGTACACGTCTGCACCCGGTACCCAGGCTGGGCCGGGCCGGGCCGGGGTGGGTGAGGGAGGTGAGAGAGGGGAGGCCTGTCTGGCTGGGTCGCTCTTAAGATGTCTCCTTGCGTCTCGGAGACGCGAAGCCCTGTGGTTAGATCTAAAGGGCTGAGCGCCGCTCATGCAACAGAAGCTGCCTCTCACAAATACATATATAGGGTTTCCCTGCAAATTATCCGCCATTTTTCTTCAGAGAAGCGCTGGTGGGCGGGGGGGGGGGGGGGGGGGGGGGGGAGTTTTTTCCGCCCCCGTGTACCCAGATAGTTAGCCCTGCCCGTGCTGCCGAGACATATTTATTTTCATCCTGATGATTTGGGCTTGGTCTTCGTATGCATTTTCTTTCCCTCCTCCCTTCCTCTCCTGCATGCTTAAATAGACTATGCAATAATTGCTACCATGGCTTAATTGTCTTTATGTAATTAACTTTGTAATAGAGAAAATAAGCAGTAAAACGTTCCCCAGGGACGCGAGTCACTTGAACCAGTGCCACACATGTTGAAGATTATTATGCCCTTCCCCATTTGCCAATACCAGTAGTTATAAAAATTGTATTGCAGACGATTGCAAAGGAAAATCGCTTGATGTAAATGCCAACACACAATTTAATGAGCTTCCTCATGAGGAAAAGATGCCCCTGTCTCTCTCTCTCTCTCTCTCTCTCTCTCTCTCTCCCACTCTCTCTCTCTCCCTCTCTCTCTCTCTCTCTGTCTCCAGGTCTGCTTGGTTTATCACTGGGAATGTATTCTGTGGACTAAATTGAAAATGTCCATGCCATGACATGAGTCTGTGGGCAGGGAGTGGGGTTTCTTTAAAAAAAGAGCAAGCAAGCAAGAAAAGTAGTCGAAAGTACCAGAAGAAACATTGGATTACAGAAGCATGGCAAATAGAAAATAACCACAGATATTTATATAGATAGCTTGAATTTATGTATACTATTTTAGTATAATTATTAGAATATATAAATGTATAACAGTTTTAATTAGATTTAAAATAGAAATACAAGTCTAAATTCAAGTTTAACTGTTTTTTACTTTAAACCATTCAAAGAAAAAGTAGTATAAATATTGTGAGAGTAAGAGCACTACATCAATCCAAAACACCATAGTCTCTGAGCTATGACGAAATGTATATTTAAACTTTTATAGATATATCTCTACTATATATCTTTTAACAGATCTAACTAATTCTACTCCATAAATCATAATATTCTACGTTTACCAAGGACGTCTGAGAAGATTCCATACACATACTTATAAACACATTTCTACAACCAGCAATTTCCCATAAACAGCGACAACATCAACCAGATACCCTTCCTCGTGTCTCATCAGAAGTCAACCCAACCTGGATTAATCAGAGAAAAATCGTTCTCTTTCAAGCCAACCTTCACATGTCCTGACCCATCAGTCCTACATCCGCCTCTCACTTTTCACTCCCTCTCCTTCTCTCTCTCTTTCCCCCTCTCTTTCTCTCCCTCTCTCGACCTCTGTGACTATTCCCCCATGCAGTCTTCTGGACACGTCCCCGCCCCCCACCCCCCCCCCCCCCCCACCCTCCAGCCCGACCTCAGAGACACAGGGGTCAGAGGTTAACACGGTAATAGGTGGTGGTGATTGGTGGAAGTCACCGGCTCTTCCCGGGCCCTTCAGAGAACATTAAGCGCCCGCGCCGCTTCTGTGGAGGCGACCGACGCAGCCGCCCCAGCTGCGTCTGACCACAGAAGTCTTTCAACCCCTCCTTGCTACTTCCTTGAAAACGTATTTTAAACATTTGATTTGGGCATGAAAAAATCCTGTGAATCAGACCGGTGAAATCTATTAAATTGAGTCTTTCCCACCGGGAAAGAAACAAAACGCAACACAGGGGAAGACTTTTATTTTTGGTTTTGTTTAAATTCTTAAATTCAATTTGTAAATGTGAAACATCATTCATTTGGCTCTGATTTTCTGTGTAAATTCTCAAATGGGATTGTGTGGAGAGGTTGTCACATCTGAATACACTAAGCCAGCCGAGAGCCTCCATATTGCAGTACACTGAAAATAGTAATGTTGACACTGAGACCTTGAATATATATATTAAGTTGTAGCCTATACATAGCTTCTGTTCAGAAAGCGGCCATCAATCATACTTTTATTTTTACTATTTAAAAATAAATAAATATGTAACTAAACAGTTAGAATAAATAGGATAACTGTTCCTTCACATAGTGTGAGTTAACTTAGACTTTACTGATCTTTAGTTAATCTTAACTGATCTTTAGATTTGACTGTCAATTCTATATTAAATTACAGTCTACTTGGAATATTAGCAGTATTATTGTACATTTACAAAAATCATGTTTTTATTATTTGTATAAAAACGTGCTTCTGTGTTTCACCGGTTTGTGTGCAACAAGAATTTCTTCCACTTGAATTTACGGCAAGAAACCTGCCCAACCAAAACATCAAAACACGTTTAAATAAAAATACAATTTCACCAAGGATCACTCCTTGGTACACTTCCCTGTACAAAATGTTTGGTAAGATGCCGAGACCAAGACGCTTTGCTAATCAACTGAGTCCACTTCAGGGCCTTCACCAGATCATACCTAATCAATAAACGCCACGAAGCAGACACCCAACTCACTCACTAAGACGACCAACCCGCAGCTCCACAACATCTTGATCCAATGCGCCGCTGTAAACAGATTGTTTACGTTTGTCAGAACTATCAGCCGCTTCGCTTTTGTTTCTCGGTTCCGCGACGGTTCATCGTTTTTGTAAATGTAGGCTTGTGTTGCACAAACATGTCATCTGCCCCCCCCCCCCCCCCACCCACCCCCCCCCCCCCCCCCCCCCCCCCCCCCCCCCCCCCACCCACCCACCCGCCACCACCACCATCTCCCCTTCCCCACCTTCCAGAGATCTTTATAAACAACGTGTTAGATGTAAATACTGGAATCTGGAATACGGAGAGAATCCTTTCTTTCGTCCTTTTTCTTTTTATAACACAAAAAACGTAGACGATACCCGAGTTCTTGAGGTCCACCACAAATGGTTTGTTGATAGCGGGGTCTGTTGTTGACCTTAGCTGATGCTTTTTGCTTCAGTTAGACCCAAAACCCCTAGCCCCCCTCTCCTCCTCCTCCACCACCACCACCACCACCACGCAAACACTGATCCAACGTCCTTTAAACCTTAAACTCCATCCAAATACCCTACAACCGACCCCGCCACCACCAAGAACACCCACCCACCTCCACTCGTCTCAAACCTGACCTAAACACTTGACCCCAACCCACACACACACACACACACACAACCTCACCGCGTCCCAACCAAAACCTAACTCATTCCACAAAAGCCAGCAACCTGGTGAGGATAGGTGTGTAGGTATGCTCACCCCAGAAGAAGTTCTGTTGACACGGTGCGACTGTGCTGAAAAGACTGTTGGACGCCATGGCCGTCTCTGGTCGCGCCCAGACCCACGCTTGTTCCTCCGTGGTTTCCGTGACCCTTGACCCGTCCTAAAGCCAGAGCATGTACCATGTGATGAAGGAGTTTTGGGGTTTTTCGGTTTTTACAACAAAAAAAAAAGAAAAAAAGACGCAGACACAAAAAGAAAAAGACGCAGACACAAAAAGAAAAAGCAAACGAAAATGTAAAACCAACGGCGTCCACAAGAAATGTATTTTTCGTAGAAACTATTTTAGCCACCACAACTAACGACCAGGTTCTGTTGCTCTATCTTTTTTTTTTTTTTTTTTTACAGACGCACACACATACACATATGCACACACACACACACTAAAAAAAAATAAAAAAATCGGAAAGAGGCAAATATCAGCCTTGCGGACGGATCAGATGGAGTCGCCTGCCGGGGCGAGTGTGGTCGAAGACGTTACTTACTCGCTTAGCGACGTCCCTGTGACTGGTGCCGGCCCGCGACGATTAACCATTTACACCCCTGGCTGCCTGCTGCTGGGCCTCAGAACTCCTCCAAGCCCGCACGGCACGTCTGTGGTTCTGTGGTTGCTGGGGAGGCGAGAAGAGCCCTCACACAACCCAAAAGGCACCAGCTTTAAAACTCGTCTCTTTCCTGCCTTCCATGCGCTGTCACTGGAGAGGCTGGGTCACATGTGCGATGACGTCACCAACGCCGCCACACAACTGTTGCACGGGACAGCCTACAGTTGTGGCTTTTCTTCTCCTCTCCTCTCCTCTCCTCTCGTTTCCTCCCCTCCCACTCTCTCTCTCTCCTCGTCCAGCCTCCCTGTGAGCCTCCTTGAGTGGTGTGCCGGCTCTCTCTCACTCTCTCTCTCCCTCTCTCTGTCTGTCTTGTGGGGGGGTAAGGCTAGGGGGTGGGGGGTCTCAACCTCCCATGAGTCAGGACTCTAGGAGAGGGAGGGAGAGAGAGGGAGAGAGAGAGAGGGAGAGAGAGAGGGGGAGGCAGCGTGTGTTTGACGAGTGTCCTAGCTTCCTCGGCATATGGAGCAGTGCTCTCTCGTCCTTCCTCTCTCTCTCTCTCTCTCTCTCTCTCTCTCTCTCTCTCTCTCTCTCTCTCTCTCTCTCTCTCCCTCTCTCTCTCTCTCCTTTGCCTACCTCGACTTTTCGATCCCCTTCCTTTTCTTCTTTACATCTCTCTCTCTCTCTGTCTGTCTACCTCTCTCTCTCTCTCTCGCTCTCTCTCTCCCTCTGCTGCTCCACTGCCGTCTGCCTCCCGTCTGAGCAGAGAGCAGAACTCAGTCAGAACTCCTGGCTTTTGGGTGTGTGTCTGTGTGTGTCTGTGTGTGTGTCTGTGTGTGTGTGTCTAGGTGTGTGTGTGTGTGTGTGTTTCAGCATGTTTTTGTCAATATGGAGGTACTCATTTAGGAGATATGGAAAGAAAAATAGAGAGATATTTAGAAGAGAAACTTTCAAAATAAAAGACAGAGAGGTAGAGGCAGCAGTGGGAACGTGGCTGGGTATTTACTAGGAGGGAGAGAGAGAGAGAGAGAGAGAGAGAGAGAGAGAGAGAGAGAGAGAAGCGGAGGTGGTATTAAAGTCAGATTATTTACAGAAGGGTGTGTGTGTGTGTGTGTGTGTGTGTGTGTGTGTGTGTGAGTCTGGCTTGTGTATGAGTAGGCATGTAGAGGTGTTCCAGAGTGTCAGAGAGTGGCGTTTGAAGAGTGAATTACTCTTTTCTCCCATACAGACACTCCTGTTATGTCTTCTATGCAATATGTCGCAGTGTCTAAGAGTTTCGTTGTGCTATTCTGCATACATAGGTGTAGTGTGTGTGTGTGTGTGTGTGTGTGTGTGTGTGTGTGTGTGTTGCTCTCTCATTGGCTCTTGCGGGAGCAACAAATGGGGGCGATTCCTGTAACGGGGACCTAAATCATGGCCACCTGTCTGTTCACTGAATGAGGTGTCTTCTCACACACTGTCACCCACACACACACACACACATAGACCCATGCACACACCCTACGTGCAGAATCACACACACCCACACCCACACCCCCACCGAAACACCCACACAAAATCACATACACTCACACCCACACCCAGCCACACACCCACACCCACACCCACCCACACACACACCATAGCTTAGACATGCTATTGTGTACAGGCAGCATTCGACGATCAACTGAGATGAATCATCATCATATACACACACACACACACACACACAAACACATTCTGACATGCGATCGCCGCCGGCGGTATGTCTTTGATCAATGATCACAGGTGTTAGTTAGAACAGATCAAATATGCTCTATCAAGGGGAGTGGAATGCGTGGCATGAGAGTAACTGTTCCCTCAGGTCTGTTTTAACTGCCAGAGTAGCGCAGAAGGCTACATGTCATTAGCGGCTGAGTGGGTGACTAAGCACTTTCAAAAGACATGAAATGACCCTGATGGCTCCTCCCTTGTTATTCATCCCTCGTGGATTTATGGAACATTCCTGTAGACTTGGATGAGACTTGGAAGAGACTAGAAAGAGAATTCTGCAAACACAGCCTGAAATTGAAGAATTTAGACATTTTAATCAGTTGTATGTGTGATGTCAATTAATCAAAAAATTTATAAAAATGTGTGGATGCAGATTTCAAGAGGTAGTAAGAATAAGACAGAATTAGTGGTAAGAATGACTTGCAGCACTGACAAACAATAATTAACTGCATTGACTAAAAATATTAATGTTAATTGATCGATAGGAAACTGAATCTCTGGCTCAATCTTGATGTTACCCTGAGTTAAATAAATAAAATATGTTTGCTTGAGTAATTAAGTCAAATCTCAAAGAAAACATAAATGGTTACATTTGATTTTAGATATTTATGTAATGCAAGAAGTGCTGGGTAATGGTATCTAAACATTTTCGTTACAAGTTTAATTTAAAGGTAATGTAAATTCTGTGAAAAGGAATCTCACCTTTTAAATTATTCAAACTAAAAACAAACCACTAAAACGATCATTAAATAACGATATCCTTAAAAACATAATATTTGTAAAATATCATAAAACATAACAAAAAAATTGAATTTGCAGCGAAGCGGCCCTTCCGCAAGAATTTTCCACCACCCTTATTTTTGTGCAACAAAACATTGACTTTGGACCCCTGATACTTTGTAAATATTTGCCGTCTAAAACAAGGACTAGTCCCCAGACTGCAGAGCATTACAGAATCCTCAGAGAAGGCTCGTTGAAATGCTGCAATCGGTACTTTGTAAACATGCTAAAATGCATAGAACACACTCAGTGCTATACGTCTCTCCCCTGGCTTAGATTTATAGATTGATTTCTGATTAAAGGTCAAAATCGAACCTAGGTCACTCGCGGGTAGAGCTAAAATACATTATTTTATAGTTGTTTTGCTTTAATACCTGGTTTAACAATGACTTGAATAGTGGGCATTAGCTTTAATTTGTGTTTCAGTGTGGCGAGTATATATCAAAAGGTGGTGGCTTCGTTTCCAGTGCTGATTGCAGCACAGATATGAATTTTGCAGACCTTGGGTGGATTTAACGGTAGTTTGGTTGGACTTCAATTGGCACATCTTGGTTGAGTTTAAATTGCGGGGGCAAGGCATATGCTAAATAGGGCATAAATGTCAAACATAACGTAGATGGTGTAAAGCTTTGCTTCTTGTGTGGCATGCCATGGAATAAACATTCTTGATGGTGATTAGCATAACTTTCAAGTATTCTATGGGTGCAATCCCAGGGGGGAGGGGATTTGATCCATATTTCTTGTAAGTTTGTTATAAAAATGCTGATGAATTTAGACTTTATTTCTGCATTGTATACATTGCATTGTTTTATGTCATTGCCAATAAGCCAAGCTTGTAAATGTGACTATCGTATGAATGTGTATAAAAACAAATGATGGCAATATCGTTTGACTTAATGACATGATTGCTAACTTATGTTAGCAAAGCTAGTTAACCACGCTAGCCTAGCCACTATATTAAAGAAGAGAGTGGTTTAGAGAGAGAGAGAGAGAGAGAGAGAGAGAGAGAGCATAAGAAAGAGAGAGAGAGTGTGAGAGAGACAGAGAGACAGAGATAAAGAGAAAAAGAGAAAAAGAGAAAAAGAGAAAAAGAGAAAAAGAGAAAAAGAGAAAAAGAGAAAAGGAGAAAGCAAACCTGTGTGAATATGTGCATCGGCGTATACACTCAAGCATACCCTCAAAAGTAATGAATGCGCATATTTAAAGAGATGGGAAGTTTGGTGGGAAGTTGTCTGTGCTTATACATATGCGTGTGTGTGTGTGTTGGCATGTGCCAGTGTGTCTATCTGATGGCAGAATTCTGGACTAATCCAGTCCAAGGTCTACCCTAAGGACTGTTGTCAAAGGCCCACCCTGTCTCTCTCTCTAACGCTCTCTCTCTCTATCTCTCCCTCTGTCTCTCTCTCTCTCTAAATCTCTAACTCTCTCTCCCTCTCTCTTTCTCTCTCTCTCCTTCCACTTAGGACCACACACCTTCACATGGACTTCATTTGTTATCACAAGGGCTCGTTGAAACATAATAGTGGTATCATATACTTCAAATGCTACAAACCATTAGCAGCGTGTGTAGCGTCTAGCGGCCCAACGGTATGGCACAGTGAATTCCTCGTGTCGTCCCACTTTTCTAAATGTGCCCCTCACTGTTTTCATAGAAACTTATTTCTCGCAATAATGTATTTCTGGAAAAATATTGGTGGAAAAATGATACCCAAGATGGGTTAAAATTACCTTCAATTGGAGGCTGTGTGTGTGTAAGGCTGTCTGTGTTGGTCTCTGTGCTAAACTCTAAAAATGACATGACATAATTAGCCCGCAGGCAGACGTTACACTCGTCTGTATTTTGGTATTAGAAAAGGAAGGGGCTTATTAATAGCTGTTTTCTGGCTCACGCTGTGTACGCCTACTGGCGGAGGGTCAGAACGCCAGCACCGGCCCAGCGGGGGTTAAAAACAGGCAGGTACAGTGATTCACTGGAACAGGCGACATCTGTAACGCGCCAAGCTAGTTTACACTGTGGCCGGGCCCGAATTAACATGCTTTCATTGAAAACAAACACCACTTGCCCGTGGGCTTTTGCCCTGCTGCGGTGCCATCGGGTGTGTGTGTGTGTGTGTGTGTGTGTGTGTGTGTAAAGGAACCATCGCAGTTGAAGCAACTTTAGTGCAGGAAGACGAGCTACGGGCGCCATTTTGGAGGAGGGTGTCCAAAAAGGCAACGCCAGGAGAGGCTAATGGCCGGTCTAACTCATCTACGAAACCAAAGAGAGTAACGCCAACAGCATGTTGACCTTGTACTCTAATTGTTTGGTTACGGTATAATCTTAATGAAAAAGTCCGTATTTTTCTTGTCCTGGGTCTACGCAGAGGTATCTACGTCTACTTCCAGGGATGTCAAGCTTCTTTCTTGTGGTGTCTGGACAGCTGTTTTTGGAGTCACAGCTTCGAGGGAAAATAAGAGAGTCGGCCCTTTAAGTAATAAGGAGGTGGGGGGGGGGGATTATTTAATATCGAATGGCACGCGCACAACTTAAACACATTAAAAATAGCCGTCGGAGTTGTGATTGCACACAAAATCTGCGAAATGGAGAAAGTCAGATCATCGGTGGAGACTGCAATCGGGGAGTCTGTGGCTGGCTGACCACTGCCAGTCTCAGCTAGTCCGCCTCCCTTCCTCCCCCACCCTCCCCTTTTTCTTCTCTCTTCCCCCCGTTCCTCATTTTAATCAAGGTCCCCGTCCAGTATAAACAGCGCCTACCTACCCTGCAGTTCAAACAGCGCCAGGCCCTGCCGAGACCCAAGCGATGATTTCTAAACGCTCTCTGACAAGTTGGGTTTAATTTGTGTGCTAAGTAGACGAGGGTGGGCATATTTATATCTTTCTTGCGCTGGCGTACACACCACCTCCAACCGCCGCCGTCGTTCCTCCACCTCAGCGAAACTTAAATGGGAGCTTTTGGTCTTAAAAAAAGAAGAAGAAGAAAACAAACTGGGGGAAACAGGGCATACTGGTCGTTCACTGCTCTACGGGTGATGGTGGAGGACATGCTGTGTTTAAGGTGAGGACAGCTTCCAACGGCTTTCACCTTCTCCGAAAAGGTCAAAAAGCGCGGTGGCCGTGACCGGGGAATCGAACCCCCGGCTGTTCTCTCCGCTCTCGGTGCTTCAGAAGTGGCACGTGGGACGTGCGCAAACATGCGCGTTCTCTCCCCCGGCGTCCAGTACGCCTCTCGCTCGCCCTCCCCCCACCCCCACGGTGTCCAGTGAAGTCGGCAGAGAGAGAGAGAGAGAGAGAGAGAGAGAGAGAGTGGTGAGTACAGTTGTAGTGTGGCAGTTCTTTAAAACCCTGTCATTGTGCGGTCAGTTGTCAACAGCTGAGGGACTTCACAAGCCATTGTCAGGGGAGGGGGGGGGGGGGGAGGGGGTGGTTGCAGAGGTCGGCAGAGTTCAAGTTCGCGTGAATTTTGGCTTACTCAGTGTTCGGATGACAACGACAGCAGCAAAGGCCGAGTCACATGACCCTACCCCCCCGTCCCCACTGTCACATGATGCCATCACTGCGCTCATTCAAAAAGCGTCACCGTGACACCGTGCACACGTGCGCGTACGTAAGAGGGTCCGGCGGTGACTCAAATGTCGAGTGAGTGGGAGGGCGGGGATGGGGATGGGGGGTGGGTGGGGGGTGGGGGGTGGGGGGGGGGGGGGAGGTTGTGGGCTGGGGGTGTGAGGGGGGGGGGGGTCACGACAGCCGATCTGAACATAGAAAACCTTGAAAGGGGCTCATACATGAACGGCCTGTTGTTGTTGTCCCCCCAGCATGAGAACAGTGAGCGTCTGACGGGGGCGGACAGCTCACTAAAGAAACAACACATTATGAGGGGGGTGGGGCGGGCGAGGTTCGACACTGTGTGTCACCGACAATGGCGCAAACAAAAGGCCCCGTTGTCTTCCCCCTTCGAGCCGGTGGTTTTTCGAGATGTCTTTTTTATTTTTTTCATCTTTCTTTTGTGATGGATAATTGGCCTCCTCACATGATTTCATAACGCCGTGACTCGACTTTCAGTCCCCGTGTAACACAATAACAAGATAAAGAAAGAAAAAAGGAAAGTAAGAGAAAGAAAGGGAGGAAGGAAGAGAGAGAGAGAGGGAGAGAGAGAGAGAGAGAGGGGGAGGAAAGGCGAGGAGGGGATGCGGGGAAGGAAGGAGGGGTCTCCATCTGAATTTTTGACATTGTTTAGAAGTGGCCGCTTTTCTTTCATTGTGGTGTGTATAATTTTAGAAAGATGTATGTTTGAGTTGGGGGACAGTGTCTTGAACCAGTCATAATACAGCCTGGAGCGCAGAGAAGGCAGGCGATGGGAGACGGTGGTGGGGGGGGGGGGGGGGGGGGGGGGGGGGTGCAGAAGTTCACTGGCTGTATTGTCTGAGGATAATCTTTGAGCGATGCTCTCGCGACTGCACCACAGTTCATGACTTTGTGCATTACTGCTGTCTGAATATTAAACCCAAATCAGATGGGAATATCCCGGAGCTCAACCAGATTTCAACGGGTTTCTAATAGCCATCATATTTGTGTTTTTTTTGGCGGGAATCGAATTGCCTTTACCAAAAAAGAAACTGCGATTATTCTAAGTTCATGCTAGATCGCATATGTATGTACAGTACCCTTTATGCGTCTAAAAAGCCGTATTTCCAGGTAGACGGTGTAACAACAGTATGTAAATGCACTTCTGTGTTTACTGCTTCCCACAGGGCTGGGTTGAACTGCAAACAATTGTTATTCACACAATGCCGTCTGTACGGTTAAGCTGCTCACACACAAGAGGTATCCCGGGGGCCAAGTCTATCAGGGATGCCACCCTTGTCATGAGTCAGCAGAGATCAACCCAGGACAAGCTGCAGAGAACTTCAGACAGCATCGGCATCAAACACGTTTCCTGCTATTGGTTGGGTTTGCTGCAGTTTAATGGCATGTATAATAATGGTTAAAAGTGGGAACCACGTTAAGGGTATTCCTTGTGCACCTCTATGCATAACTAAATTATATATTTAACTTTTTATGTAACAGCTTAGTTTTTTCATCTATTCAAAATCCCAAATTTAACCACAGTACATGCTTATTTTCTAGACTTGACAAAAGTTTACTAAAAGTCAGTGAACTGCCAAGCCAAGAAACTAATCTCTAGATATTTTCACGTGTTTATAAGCCTATCAAAAAAAGGAAGTCATTGTACTTTTTTTCACTAAGTACTCTATTATGTCCTTATGTCCAAAGTACTTTTTAATGTACTTGACAGGACGTTGCCCTTACATGTTCTCGCCCTCCATCTTTTCTGTGTGTGTGGGGGGGGGGGAAGAATGATGTGTGTGAGTGAATTACAATGGCTGCCCTTCTTTATTCATGAAGCATTCCATCCTGCCTGCAACATAAAATGTTGGAATCCGAGGCACGATGCTAATTTGAAGACAGCATAAATCTATAAATCTGCCTCTCGTCTCTCGCCCGAGGATATACAGCCACGATAATTACAGGTTGAGTGGAGAGCCATGCAGACATCTCTCGTCTGTATCGTTAATAGCATAACCAGCAGGCTGCGTATGTGCTTACTCAATGTCTCGCAGTAGCCACGCACTCAAACGTAAACGGCAAAAATGATATCGCTATAAAGAACAAATTATGCATCGGTTTTTAATATGAAGATTACCTGTGGCTGGCAAAACAGATATTCTTCGGCCAATGTAGTAATCCTTAAAATTAACCAGTAATTATCCTTCATGAATAATTCACATGAGTGAAATGTGTAAAAAACGAAACACAAAGTGAAATTGCCAAAGATTTTGCAGATCCAGATGTGTGTGTGTGTGTGTGTGTTTTGTTGTGCTTCACGGTATGAGTTGGCAGCCGCCACTGAAACATACAGTGTATTTGTGAATACACGTCAAGATGTTGTGACTGTCCCTGATGAGCAAACAAACAGGAATCTGTCTCCGCTGGCGGCAGCAGTATCAGGGGAGGATCTAACAACACAAAGAGCCATAATGGATGATCTGCTCGGAAGGACAGTGCCGCATCTGGATCTGTTTATCTCCTTGTTTTGCAGTGTCCTTCAGGATCAATGCCATAGGCTCTGAACTGCTGCGAGTTTTAAGAGTTCATATGAATAAAAAAATGTATATAATACAAAATACCATTATGTGGTGCCTGGAGGACATGAGTTTTTGTTAGGTCCTGGAGATGATTGATCAAGGCTGGGTGGACTGCCATGATAGGTGGGCTGAATGACTAGAGCATTAAGTCCGGGCACCGTACTTTCTGTGACTGCGGGTCAGGAACTACTAGCCTGATTTTGATACTACCCTGCATAGTAATGTAGTGCGAGCATGCGTTATCGATCCAGATTTCCGCAGGCAAAAACCAAATGTAGTCACGGCCCATTTAAATATGGACCTGAGAAAATATGAACTTTGCTCAAAATGTAAATAAATCGGGGGGAAATCTCGCTCTCACTTTACCTCCTGTTTCTGGATCCTGTTTCTCACTTGAGAAACCCTCAACTTCTCTGGTAGGGGTCTCAGCCTACTGGGTGGCCTGTGTAAAGCTCCACAACACGGTTGACCACTCACAACAGGTGAGACCCCTCCCCTCTGGCCAATCCAGCCCATTGATGCACCCCTCCCCCACTCCCCCCGGCATCACGTCAATTTGGCCCGAGAAGCGGCGAATCCCAATGCGCAGCAACCGTTTTTGAAATGCGCCTGCTTCGTTTCAACTGCCCTTCCAGAACCAAGTTGGTCAGGATTTCAGTCTCCTCCACCACCACCATGTTCCGTTAAAAGTTCATCAGAGAGCCAGAGTAGTATATATATATATATATATATATATATATATATATATATATATATATATATATATATATATATATATATATATATATATATATATATATATATATATATCGGCTGTTTCTTTTTGCATAGTCAGACTTTTTCCGGGTATTTTCCTGCATCTCCTGTTTGCACACCTGGCGGAATTGTAAAAAGTTTGTCTTGGGTCATGTGTGTTTACCCACCCTCCACGGCCCCGAGAGGTGACCCCATCGGGCCCCCACCGAGGGGGAGAGGGAAGGCGTGTGCTCGCGTGTGGCGATTTCCAAAGTGGCCATGGTTGGAGCGGGGCCACACTGCCTGCGTTGCCTTTCAGCAGTCTGGCCCCGTTCTGGCTGCGTTTTTTGGGGGGCGGCGGTGGTAGTTTTTTTTTTGGGGGGGGGGGGGGTTGTTGGCAGGGCTCTGCAATGTTTTCAGAAGCATGGTCTTCTGGCAGCATCGCTGGATGTGATGGGGAGAAATGCTTGCCGTTAATGAAAGACAGCAGTGTGTCTCTCTCTCTCACTCTCTCTCGCTGTCTCGGTTTGGACTACAACGCCCGAAAGGCATTATGTAACTGAGATACAGTAAACAGTTCAAAATTGTCTCTCAACAAATTATGGGTGTTTATTATTTTCCTCTTATTATTTCTGATATTATTGAAATAGGTCATAATTAAAGGCGGTGCTATGAGAGCATTCCTACTGAAACCCAAGGGTGTTTTTGTCTTTATTACGGAATGTCACATCGCATTTCAGGAATTAAAAGGGATAGGTGTAGTTGCATTATAACAAATACACATAACATACTTTGGTATTTACCGATTTAAATTTAGAATAAATTGTCAAAAAATCCAGTTAATTGCCATGAGATTTGTTGTGAAGTGTACATTTGAATCCCTGTAAAACACAAATGAAGACCACTGATTATAGACCGACCAAGAGATGTGCAAACGTTGCATTTGCAATAATTACCATCTGGTGAATGCTCCCCTTTCACTCGTGTTTAGTTAACGCTGCTTTTGGCTGAGGCCCAATGCTGCCCCAACAGTACATATTAGTCAAATATTTACCCTATTAAAAAAAAAGAAAAACGTGGCCATATTGAGATGGGGGGAATAGAGCTAAATTGATTTAATGGGCACAGCAGTAGAGGAGTGCTATTCTGGTGGTCTTCAACCCCAAGATCAGACAGCCGCAAGGTCGTTTGAGGAGACCGCGAGAAGACATGATTCAAGACCCGCTGAGAGGACATGAAAAGTGTGTTAAGGGACCGAGGGGTCGAGATGGCAATTACTGCTCATCAAGGCGAGATTCAAAGGGTGAGTGAATTGTTATGATTCTGGCATGTGATAGATTTACATTTTATCCCCCCTCCCAGCACTCCCCTCGTTCTGTAGTTTCCTCCCTGAAGACTTAAGGGCGGAAAACAAGGATTTTCTGTGGGAGCCAACGCCACGGCTCTGCTCTGAACTCTGTGCTCTTCATTGGAGGGGGAATTCTTTTTTCATACCCATATATATATATATATAATGAAGTTAATTGAAGCATTCACTTGAAAAACAGAGCTATCCGTGCCAGTCCAACACATATTTACAGTACTGTATAGCCAACCGCTCTTGAAAGCAGAGTACAGTAAAACCATTAAACGACACATTAAACACACGATTTGTCTCGGTCTTTATATAGAATTCATAAACTTCCTCACGTTGACTCGTATGCCGCTGACCAGCATAGAAAATTGTGATTTTCCAGTGTGTTTATCAAACTAACTTAAACTGAAAATAGACGGAGGGAACATTTCATCCTCAGATCTCTTTCCTCTGTATAATAGTTTTGCTATATTTGAAAAGTACACGGATTTCAACTCACACATCGTACCAAATATATCAACTTTAATGTCAAAGTTTCATGAACTTTAAAGTAATAATTTTTCTCCATGTCAGGACATATGATGAAATGTTCTAAAGTGTATTTTATGTTGTCTTTTGGAGAGACAGCCAAAGGAACAGTTAATTCCAGAACGTATTTCTAGAGTTACAGCATGAGGGAAATTAATCAATGTTACACAGCTATAGTTCCTGTCTTGAACATTTACACATGATAATACATCCATCGTGTTAATTCATTAAATTAACATTAATAAAGCAAAATCAAAACAGCATGGCATTGCTTTATTCCTGGGTTAAATGTTATGGTTAGGTGTTTGGATTGGGTGTTGGTTTTGGATTGTTAAGGTCAGTGTTAGGGTTAGGTGGTATGATAAGCTGTTGGTATAATGTCTTAGGGGTCAGGGTTGGGGTTAGGTGTTAATGCTTGGTGAAAGGGTTAGCTATGGCTGAGTGCTAGTCAAAGAACAATTACAATATGGTGTTGCAATGTCCAAAACAAAGTTGGCTATTTTTTGGATCCATAGGACTGTTTGTGTTGGTCAAGTCATTTTAAACATGTTATAACATCTCAGAACTGCAGACAAGACTTAATATTCGGGACTTGCTTAGTTTGGAAGTCACAGGGCGAAACTTGGACTGTCAGTGTGCATTTCAAAAGAGGCACTATTATTATTTCTACCCAGCGTAGGAAATGTGTTATTTTATTCCCTTTAATATTTCCATTTTTATGATTTTGGGACTTTGTGTGTGTGGTCAAGCACAGAACAGAAAAGTGTAGATTTCTGATATATCCTTCTAGAAACTTCCGAAAGGTTTCATAAGAGTTGGAAACCTGGGTGGTCGAGATAAATGACATTTGACATTGGGAATTGCCTGTGTTAAAACAAGTTATTACATCACAGTTCCCTAATGGAAGTTCTCATTTTAATGGCCGAGCTTATGCGTAAGGCCCTGACATTTATATTAAATCTGTTACACCTAATTAGACTGGAATGGTGTGTGGAGGGGTCTGCGTATTCACAGACTTCTACTTTTGCATTCACTACCCTGTAAATGTTGTTTCAGATCTGCTATCTCCTAATTTCACTAATTTCTCTACCTGACCGCACAAAGAAAGGGGAAAAAAGAAAAGCCTTCATCATTTTATTATCCAACTGAAAGTCAAAATTTGGGCGGTCATGTTTTTCCTTTCTGTAGCTTCTCCCACTGCACAATGCGTGCGGATTGGGGTGTGAGCTTGGGTTTCATCGTGTCATGGCTCTAAATACCGACATTAGCTTTTGTTGCGCGAGCTAAACCGCCACAGGGGGGCCATTTGAGGCTCAGAGTGCTAGCTGTTACTGCGTCTCAGCCTTACTCTCTCTCTCTCTCTCCCTGTCTCTCTCCGCTGCAGCTAGTTATCAGGATGCCTTCCTGACCTTCTCTCATAACCATGGCCAGGTTTCGCCTAAAGCGAGCTCAGTGCTGTACAGTAAGTTCATCTTAGTTTTCACTGGAGGAGTTAATAGACCCAACCTGATCTCAGTGCAAAAATGCTTTTAAGAGGTTTGGCAACACCAGCCGACCCCCCCCCCCCCCCGATCCCCTGACACCCGACCGGACAGCCCTCAGCACCCATCTGATGAATGCCCGGACTTGAATTGTGAAAACAAAATGAAAATCAATATTTGACTAGGGACCAATGTTTTTGCATTTATGTTGCATTGAAGCACAGATTTGATCAGATAGACCTTAATCTTTTCTGTCAAGGAAAACACTGAAGCCAGCTACAGGAGATTTTTGCCATTGCAACAGAAGACAGTTAAGATCACAGTACAGACGTAGACGGATAGGTCACAGATACTGCTTATGTCCCTCCATGCAGTCCCTGCATGAATCTACCCCCCCCCCCCCCCCCCCACCCCCGTACAATTCACGTGAGAAATTCAACCCCTTTGCTCACAAACACCTTTGTTTTGCCTCCGCTTAACGGCATCACACATGACGCCAGATAAAACAGTCGCTCAAGTAGACGCTCATCGCGTGGGGGCCAACAGAAACACAAAACGCAATTGACTGTGCCACCTTAACAGGAGGATGGATCGAAAATCCGCAAGGGCGCCCTGCTGCCAAAAAGCATGGGGAGATCCCCCGTGTGAGACAACATGATATCCCTCCTGCGTCGTTCCCGTTCTCCCAAGCGCTTGCCAAGCACACATAGGCGTTCCACTTAGTGGGATGACCAGTCGGTTCCTCTGCTGCTGCTGCGATGATGAGAGGGCACACATATTAAAACCGCCTCCAACTCATCGGCATGTCTAACTAATCTGGACCATCCAGAGAATGTGTCAGCATTCGATGTGTGTGTGTGTGTGTGTGTGTGTGTGTGTGTGTGTATGTGTGTGTGTGTGGGTTTAGCTAGGGGAAGGGGTTAGAACAAGGAGAGGGTAAAGGAAGTAGAGGCAGAGAGTAAAGTAAACTGATACATGGCAGTCAAAAACTAAGGACATTAAGGTGGAACAGACAGGCTTTTGAGTTTCAAAATTGAATTGAACGTGTGACAATCAACAACAATCTGGATAATCTCCTGTAAACCACACACAAAGCCCCACCACTCCTCTCAATACACAGAACATCCATGGCACTGTTGCTAATTTCAAAGTTGAAAGCCTTGTCCTTGCCGGCGGTTTGTGAAACTTCCGGATTATAAGTCAGGGAAACCTGCCAAACACATCCTGCATGGTGGGCGTACGTGTACGTGGAAGGCCACACATTAATAAATGGTATTTGATGTTTTCTTTTTTACCTCTCTACCTCCAACTCTCTCCCACATTTTTCCTCTCGTTCTCCACCTCTCTCACCTCGCTCCTTTGTTCTGCCTCACTCGCTTTTATCCCCTTATTATTTCACTCCTTCCCTTCCACCCATATCCTTACCTCTGTTCTCCTCTCCTCTCCTACTTCCTCTCTTCCACTATACAATAAAGTGATTATGATGGAGTGGAGAGGTTAATCTGGCCGGCATATGGTTACCATCGGCAGCAGATCCACCCCCCCCACCCCCCCCACCCCCCCCACCCCTCTCCATAATGGTGGATGGACAGTGTACGGCTAATCACAAACTTTGATCCCTCTTGAAAGACCTGTGCTCGCGTGGCTCTGATTCGCCCCTGCCTTCGCTGCCGTGCTGAACGGTGCAGGCCCCGTGCCTCTGGAAGTCATTTCCGTCGTATTACTTAAGCCCCTGTGTTTCCCCATTGTCTTTGGGAGCATTGAAAAACGCCTAAAGGCCGCGCTTCTGTGCAGTTGATGGCGGGCGCACGTCCTTGAACTGCGCTGTTCTGTTCGCCAACTGTTCGCCAGTTCCCCGCGCCCGCCAACGTTTGATGAGAGCTTTAATTTGAAGTTGTTAAGGTCGTATGGTTTGAACGTTGCCATTTCTTTGGCACACAGGGCTGGAGTATTTTTTTTCTCCTTCTTCCCATGCAAACTCCCCCGTTCCGTTGGGCGACGTCCTAAAATGGCCTCCAGATTTATGGGTGATCTTTTTTTCTCTCTCTCTCTCTCCCTCTCTCTCTCTCTCTCTCTCTCTCTTCTCCCCTCGTCCTTTTAAGCCCCGAAAGCATGAAACATTACTCAGCTGCAATTACTAACAAACCTGACAAGGTCGCCGCTCGCCACGACCTACGCACGTCCAAACGTCAAGGTGTGCAGTTATTGACTAATGTCGTACTTTTGTGAAAGGCACAATTACAGGCCTACCGGCCCAGAGTTTGGTTTGGTGACAGTGTCGCCCTGGCCGAGGCTGAAACAGCACACCAGCAGAGCAATCACCCACACCTCAGCAGTAATTAGAGTAAGACTTGAGGCATCAGTCTTGTCCCTGTTCCAATGACTCATGACCCCTTGCACACACGCGCACGCACATACACACACACACACACACACACACACACATGCACACACACACACACACACACACATGCACACACACACACACATACACACACACACAAATACGCATACACACACACATACACACACACACACACACAGTACACCTCAGTGCCGCCTACACACACGTGGAACGAGTCAGAGGACATTGGGCCAAGGCTGGTCTTAAGTAAGATGTAGGAAGGTTTGAATGGATGATCTGTTCACAGGCAGAAGAAAGGAGAACGATCAGGTTCCAAGATCTGGAACACATTGATGTGGACGCTTCTCCCATTGTCAAATCAGAATGGGGATCAGTTTGATACACAACAGATGATTTGTGCATTAAGTGCAGATCCTCTAGTGGCTGTTCACTCACTCCATCCTATAAAAGGACCAGGAGGGTAGCGATGAAGTTCTTCCATTCAAATCAATTACTCCACTTTGGGTTTTGATTCACGATTTGAGTATGACATGGTAAAACACAGGGCATGGTGACTATGCAAGGATTCCATTCGAGGTCCATGTTCATTTCGTGAGTATTTACAGCAAATGTAAGCCTTGATGACTTATGAAATGTTCCGTACACTTGTTTTACGACCAAATATAAGCAAAAAAATATATTTCCCTTGAAGATAACAGCAATACTTATGACATTAAGTAAATGTAAAGCCCCTACTACTTTTTTTTAACCAATGTTCTCCCATAATCCAATATGGCATATATAGTCCAATACCTCTGCCAGATATGTTAATTTAATTCAAGGTGAGTGACTATAAGGGGATATTTGACACAGCCTATTCATATACACTGGCATGGCTCAGCCTTTTTTAACCATTACCTTATTTAAGAGCCCCAACAGTGTGCATTACATTGTAAGGAACATGCATATTTCCTTTAAGCAAACCACCCGGGCTGGTGTGTAAATTTGGCGCAATTTAAGTTTTGTTTTAAGTGTGTCTTCAGAAGACTAGACTGCAGACAGACTTCTGGTTCAGTGCTGTGTTCAGCCCTGCTTCCCCTACCCCTATCCAAAACCATCCAGATCAAGGCCAGGGCCGTAGCAAAGTGATTAACGGTGTTAAGAGTGTGAATAGCTGAGGTTAGCCCTATTCCTCCTGCTGGGTGGTAATCTAATGGCCATATTAACGTTAATTCAATTTTCTACAATCCTTCCTTCTTTTTTCGTTTTTTTCCAGAAAGGCGCTTCATTATTGCCGGCACATTCCTGGTTTTAACAAGACCAAAGTTGGGACAGCAATAGACTACAGACTAAGAGTAAGAGCAGGGGGGGGGGGGGGGGGGGGGGGGTGAAATGAGAATGAAATGAGAAACACAACAAACTTTTCCAGGCAATATTCTCTATTTTCTCCCTCATTCTCTCGCTCTTTCTCGCTCTCTTTCTTTCTTTAACAAACAGAAGCTGCGTTTTATTTTAAAGAGCTGTTTGTGCACTTTTTGGAAAATGAGAAATGCAGACCATATCCTGTTATTGAAGTGCCTGGTATCTTTATAGCCTGGTGACTGAGGAGGTAGAGTCGCACATGTGGGGGGGTGGGGGGGGTGTTCGCTCTCCCCCAGTGCCTGGCTGGTTCAGGGCGAAGGGGCAGCATGTTTAGTCATACATTAGGTCGAAGGACACTTAAGTGCTACCTGATGTTAGTGGGAGAGCATGCGGACAGAGTGGGGTTTCTTAGGCGTGCCTAAGAAAGTATGCACAATAATTTTGCCATTTACTGCGGTCGTGTGATGGTGAGGGCCGCTGTTATATTTGTTTGGAATGTACCATTCTATTTCGGAGCGAGCGACTTGGGGTTGTGGGCCGTTCCAACTCATGGCCCGCTCATGACTTTGTACAATGAAGCCATGGCGTTGGGGTGGTGTTTCCCCAGGCCCAGAGCTGCAAGTCGCCATCGTTTGGACGATGGGACATTTTTGAGGCAACTGTGTCAACATGTGTAGAGTGTAACATCCTTCACATGAGGTCAGGTCCAGGTTTATTTGGATAGTCCGTTAGCACAATTACAGTCTCTGAAGAGCTTTGCAGACCCATGTTGAGGAGACAGCATCCTCTAACACTGAAGCCCTCTAACTGGGGCCAGGAAAAACTCCTGAATGTCTATTGGGAAAAGAAAGACACCTTAGGCTTTTCTACTTCCGAGACATGGCTAATCGTTTCAATGGATGCCTAATGGGCAGATGTGATATAATAGCACATTAACAATGAGCTTAGAATAGCTGAAGAAATATGGAAAACACACAAAGAGAGAGAGTGGGAGAGAGAGAACACGATAATGACATAGGTTTATGTACAGTAAGTGCATGAGAGGATCCCTGCTGTTGTCTTGGTCAGCAGCGGGGGAGAGGCTAATGCTAACAGCTATCTATTGAGGCTAGCCGAGCCCTATAAAGAGATTGAGGGACACTCCCTCATCATGTTTATATAAGGAAGGAATATGACTGACACAGCGGATGTTAGAATCTCACCACAGTGTTTTCCCAAAAACTACCTTACAAATTAGCCCACAGGGAATTTCCCGCCTTCCATCACAAATTCCAATGTAGCAAATTTACCAAAGCGGATGTTGATATACAAATACAAATATACAACAATAAGACCAATAGGAGTAAAGTCCTAAAAGTAGTATTACGATAGTAAGAGTATAGAGAATAGTAGTGTTACAGTTAGGGTGAGGCTCCTCCAATAGCTTGACATCACAATTGAAGGGTTGTAAATACAGAGGGGTCGTGTTTAAATGGCAACACATTTTTCAGTTTTCACATAAACTGTCAGAAGCTCAGAGTTTAAAACGAAGCAAAAATAAGCAATGTTTCTTCAGAGAGTCCCTGCCAATAGCGCTGAACAAAATAACAACTCTCTGTCCAGAAACCAACTCCTGTGGCTGCCCTGTTTATTTTTCTGGATGGAGTTCATCGCTGGAATTTTCAGAATTAACTGACAGAATTAAAAATATTTATTGAAATGGCACTATAGCAAAATGAACATTTAAAAAAGAAAGAGAAAAAAATCAGATCAAAGGAACGTCCATCACCACTGTGACGAGAGTACGGCGCCATTTAAATCTGCAACTATATATTCACTTTAATATATATCCATGTTGTTTTTTTGCATATATATATATATATATATATATATATATATATATATATATAAGAACACTGGGAAATAAACCAAGGTCTAATGTCATTTTAAGTGGCCACAAACCCTCCGCAGCATAGTAATGAAAATCAACTGCATGAGCCTGGTGTATATTTTATCTCCATGTCGATCACGATGTCTTAATTAGTTGTCTTATTTATTTAGCAAATACAAACATATCTCCTTTGTCTAAATAAAAGAGCTCCTATTTGCCTCGCAGTGATCGCGACCTCTGATAATACTGCGCATTTCAAATCGGTAAAGTAAAAAAATCGGTTCATAACGCAGGCCTTTCGCAATAGTAGCTGCAGTAGTTCTACTTGCGGTCGCAGATACGTTTCAAACCTCACAAAAGCCCAGAAAAAAAAATAAACGAGCGAAAGACAGAAAGAAAGAAAGAAAGAAAGAAAGAAAGAAAGAAAGAAAGAAAAGAAAAGAAAAAAAGAGATGAGAAGAGCGCGAGCTGGCTTTGATTTGGAGCTTGAATGGAGGTCTAATGGGAGGCAGACTGTAGCGGCCGCACAAAGGCACCGTGGCTCTCTGCGGGGTCGGGCCTGCCTGGCTGGCTCTCAGCGGCAGCAGGAGCAGCAGCAGCACAACCCCCCCCCCCCCTGAGCTGGGGGTTAAGACGGGGGCTCTGTGGCTGGAGCGCAGGGGTTCCAGGGAGGTTGGTGGTGTGTGGGGAGGGGAGGGGAGGGGGAGGGGAGGGGAGGGGGGGGGGTTGGTAATGAAAGGGCCCTGGATGGATGAGGAGAATCAGAGCCATGTCATCCCCTCCCTGCCACCCGACCTTCCCCTCGAGGAGATTACCCCTGTCACAGAGGACCATCAGCGGGAGCTTAGGGGGTGGTGGTAGGGTAGAAGGGGGGATTGGACGGGCGGTGGGTGGCGGTGGGGGGTAACGCGAGGCTGGGCTTGGGTGGATAAACTGGGGGGTAATGAGGGGGTTGTAGATGCTGGAGAGATGGGGGAGGACTGTTGTGTTCTGGGACAAGGTACTGGGGGTGACCCATGGGACACGGGGTCTGGGATGGACTGGGGTGACCCGGGAGAGGGACTAGTGCAGGCAGGTGGTGGGGTGTGTGTGTGTGTGTGGGGGGGGGGGGGGGGGTGGTCTGATGGGTGGGATGACCTGGGTTTGTAGCGGCTTCTGCATTTTCAAAAGCAGCACTGAAAATAGGCTGCGCTGCTATGGAAGCATTCAGCCATGAAAGCCCATGTATCTTTTACTTTTCGTCTTGCTGTAAAGTTGGACAAAGCAAATCTTGAAATCAAACACAAAACGCTAGCATGGTTAATGCATTTAAATGGAAAAATTAAGGAATTTTCCACTGATTCCTGGTCCAAAAAACGGGGGGAAAGACCAGTCACTGTTGTTCTAAGTTATAAGTATGGCAACGGAATCGCCAAAAGGCGAATTTAAAAGCCAATCTAAAGACCAGTTGCAGTTATAGTAGGATTTTTTTTCTCATGAGATAAATATAGCTAATATGGGCTGCAATAAAAATCAAACTTCAACTACAGATGATTTATTTGAAGTGGGGTGGAAGTGTTTAATACGTGACATGTGTTTTTAATAGATAACTGAAGTTTGGGGGCCATGAATTGCTGAAAGATGTAGGAGCTGTAGTGGAGGAGGCAGTGCGTAATAACTAACATGATATTAGACAGACGCAGAATGATGGGGAAAAAACTGCCACCACAACTCCTTCCTGTAAATAATCACAAAGTGAGAAGGGCCCTTAAATCAATTTAGTACTGCTTCCAATCTTTGGTTAATCTTTTGGTGATTCAAGTCTTAATCTTTAATATCACAGTTACATTCTAATCCTTATGGTTAATATTACAGCCGTATTCAAATCGTCATGTTGAAGGTAATTCCATGTGGCTGTATTCCTCTTGTATTGCTCGTACATTTGTGCTGCCATCAGGTTTGAATTGCTTTAGCGAAGGAGGCAAACCTCAATGAGACTTAAATTCACAGCACTTCAAACCAAAATTCACTCTTTAGCACTTCATTTCTGAAATCGGATCTCTGAAAGAGCCCACTCAATCATGTATCCTCGTATTTTTCTGACCAAGTTCCAAGAGCGACGTATTTTCAGTCCATCATCAGTCTCTCGCGCGTCTGTCTTCTTGTGTGGAACCCCGGATGTGTCGTTGGTTATACAGAGAAAGACGGACAGGTGCAAACAAACACACTCTGTTACGAGCCTGCAGGGCCTCTACTGTACACAAGGAGCCATGTCTAAATATACCACCACCCGACCCAACATCTACTTACCCAGCCGTTGTCTAGTGTCTGTGCACTAACACTCGGTGCCTGCGCCGCCAGAAAAATAAACACAATCACTCAAGGCTGGGACGACCCTCCAGAAAAATAAGAAAATAAATGCAGACAGTGATGCCCGTGTGGAGAAGTGAGACACAAACTCAGACACAAACGAGTGACCGCTAGGGATACTTAATGGGGGAAGGGGGCGATAGTGAGTTGACTGAATATCTTTGCAGGTTGGGCTTGCTGTCAGTCTCAGCATGTCTGTCGGCATTGAGATGAAGGTTTACATTTTTTATTTTTGCCAAGCCTAGCTCATTGGGCGTGCTTGCTTCCGGTATGTTACTCAACGATTTTGTGCAGTTACATACATTTACACCTGTAATGGAGTATAGCCATCTCTGTCAATAAGACATGTTGGGGCATTGGGCAAGAAGGTGTCATAGGAAACTGTCAAAGCAGCCAAAATGTACTGGGTCTTTATTTATCCCCCCCCCCCCCCCCACCCTCCCCCCCCACCCCCCCACCCCCCCCCCCCCCCCCCCAATCCCCCCCCCCGCCCCCCCCCCGCCCCCCCCCCCCCCCCCCCCAAAAAAAAGAAAAATAAAAAAGAAAAAAAAAAATTAAAAAAAAAAAAAATAAAAAAAAAAAGAAAAAAAATAAAAAACTTAAAAAGAAAAAAAAACAAAAGGAAATTAATAAAAATAAAAAAGGGAAGGTTATTTTATTGGTTTTTGTGTTTATTTTCTTTTTCTCTCGGCCCGCCGCACCCCCCCCCCCCCCCCTTCCCATGTCCACAGCCTACCTGTAGGCATCTCAGAGCAAGATGCCCTAACCTTTACTGTAACTGAATCCAATGTAGGTCTCTTTGGTTAAAAGCATCTGTAAAAATGACTACATGACACTAAGTGCTTTGCTCAAGAGCTCCTTGACCACGTTGAGAAGTTCACCTTTTCCCCGTTTTGTATTAAACGCTGAGCTTTCTTTATTTTAAATCTAGGGTGGTCAATTTTGTGAAACCAGCCAGAGTAAGCCCAATTTTGAAGGAGCTAACTGAAAAAATCCCACCCCTTCCTTCAGGTCTCCCTCCAAAGCCACTCCCACAAACACGTGACTAGCTTGCTCTTTAGCAATAGGCCTGCCTAGCCTTGTGGAAGACTCTGGTCAGGCACAATGGGTTCACTGGCATTGTGTGCGCAGGTAGCCAGGTAGGTAGGTAGACAGACAGGCAGAACATTTTATTCATGCAGAATGGAATGATTTGACGGGCTTATTACAGCCCTGCGACAGCCACAGATACCCAATTTCTTTCTTTTTTTCCTCTGAGCTTTTGATTTATTGACTGCTGTTGGTGTGTAAGGAGAATTTAAACAAATATGATAAAAAAGTACTTATTTAATAAATAGCCTACCCTAGCTTTAATTCGGTGGCTTCTACGTCCCTCCAACGACCACCACACTGCTAGGCAACTGCTGCCATGCTCTGTTCTGTTTAACACTAACTCTCCAAGGCTGGTCCCTGGCCAGCTGCTAAATCAAATACTTATTTTTTCTGCTGTTAAACATCATGTTGTGGTGCTGAGGCTACATTTAAATGTATTTTAATGGATGTGTTTTCTTCTCTGCTTGTTTGTGGATACGTGTGTGCTTTTCAGATCACCGAGGGGCAAAGGGACTTTGAAAGAGCTAATGAGAGAGAGAAAGATGGATAGAGAAAGAAGAGAGAGAGAGACACACAAACAGAGACAGAAAGAGAGATAAAGAGAGAGAGTGAGATAAAGAGAGAGAGAGAGAGAGAGAGAGAGAGAGAGAGAGAGAGAGAGAGAGAGAGCGAGAGAGAGAGAGGGGGGGGGGGGGGGGGGTCCTGACATCAGACTGTGACATGGAGTTTCCTTATGGGGCAGAACGGACCCGTGAGCTTGGAGGCGTTGTTGAGACTACGGGGAGAAGCGAGTGATCGCGCGCCAGTCGTTAGCTCTCGAAAGACAGTTGTCTCTGTAGCTTCCCGATCCGGACCAAAGCTCTTTGTGACTAAACAAATGGAATAAATTACCCAACTGGAGTGAATTATAGATTTTCCCCCCAGAAGGCGCTGGCATTTATTATATTACAAATGCCTTTATGTTCGGAACAGAAATTAAATAGGGAAGTCATAAAAGCGGTACTCCCAGACTTATGGCAACACTCGCCATTATTCTGTTAAATGGAAACACTCCCCCTGACGGGTCAAGTATTTGTACTTCTGAATATGTTTAGGTGATTTTAAAGATAATTTTCATTGGACCAGCAATGCGACCCCCCCCCCCCCCCCCCCCCCCCCCACTCACACACACCCCCAGTGGAGGCTGCGCCCCCTCTGTCAAGAAGGACATTTCCGACAGCGTCAAATCGCCCGCAGGCGATCACTCTTTGAGCTCCGCGGAGCTACATCTGCTCTACATATTTATCTCCAGGCCTCTTTCATTTCTAACCCTGCGCCCACACACTCAAACACACACACACACACACACACACACACACACACACACGTACTTGTGCATGTACGTGCACAAAATGACACATATACACACACACACACACACACACACGCACATTCAGACATACAGACACATGTGCACACCAATATACACCCCGAATACTGTAAGAACAGACATGTCTGTAGACCTACAAAGTATATACACTGTATGTCTGGCGCCCAGGTTAAATGCATGCATACACATGCATGCAAAGTCACAAACACACACAATTATATATAACCAGCCCCAATAATACAGTATACTTAATTTTAATTAATGGACATTAAAAGTGCCAGGTGAAAATACAGAGGGCATTAATAAACCATATATAATAAAGTATATATGATGAAAGTATTGTGTATCAGTATATCACCACATACATTTTTCATTATACGTTAATTGCTGACTCAGCTCAACAAGTAATTTTCTGTAGGTTAGCTTTACCTTTACTGTGACCCACTGTAGGTCTATATCTGCCTACGTTTTCCTACAATATTCACGATAAAGTAATACGGTCTACATTTAATTAGGTTAGTTTGAATCAAAGGTGTAACTCTCTTAAAGGTCATGCCACCCATGTCCTCGGCAGAGTCCTTAAAGGGGGCCTTCCTTTACTGCCGGGGGCCCGTGAAGTTATATGGCCAATCAGGTTCCGACAACTTATGCACTCAACCGCAATTAGATCAGCCACGGCTATACCGTGCCTTTACCTCATTGTGTCCGGGCTATTTTTAGTTTTAGATTTATAAGAACGAGAGCAAGTCATCCAGCAGCTGTAAAGATGGAGGGGGGTGGGGGTGGGGGGTGGGGGGGGATGGGGGGGGGGGGGGATGGGGTGCCCCACAGAGCAACAGTTAGGTCAAGGACAAGTCAACAAACGCAGAAACAAACGGCTCCTCAGGGCTAATAAAACAATAATAGAAAAAAGCCCGTACTTACGATGTACTCAACTCTCGGTACCTCTGGGTAAACAAATAAATACCCCCGCCAATTCCTCTTCCTTACGTTACCGGCGTCTACCTCCCCCCAAGCCCTCGATCGCCCCTCTCTCTCTGCCAATCTCACGTCTGCGTTGCGCCCTGGCGTTGCCAGTGACTCATATTATTTCCATATTTATGGCGGTGGCGGCGACGGCTGTTTGATCTGGGCGGGCTCGTTCGCAGGCCCTGATCCTGTTGTGGCTTGTTCTTGTAAATACTTTGAAGTGCTCCGGGATTAGAAGATCAGGGGGGGGGTGAGGGGGGGGGGTACCCGACGAGAAAATAAACAGTCTCTCGCAGAGATTCATTTATGAGCAGCCCCCCTCCCCCCCCCCCCCCCCCACCCCCTTTTTAAAACAAGCACAAAAAAAGAGAAAGAAACAGAAACGAGAAAATCATTTGGTAACAGTAGATGGAAGTTTACTCTGTAATTGTTGGTAATTGTGGAGCCACTGTTTATGGGTCCTGACAGCGCAAGATTTTGAGTGATTGAATTTGGAACTGGTGTTTCTTTGGCCACACACACACACACACACACACACACACACACACACACACACACAGACGCACATACGGGATTTGTGTTTTTGAAACTTGACAGCAGTAAAGGGATCTGTGACTGTAACCATCAAACTATGAGTGACCCGGCCGCGCCCCTCGCTTGGACGTCTGTACGCCTCGACGGCCAACCAGATGACACTAAGCATGCACGTTTTTTTTCCCGCCCGCCGTGAATCGCCCGCCTACCCATACACGCCATTGGAGTGTTTACATGCGTGCACATCATCATCCCACTCACATGCATGAAGACACCGTTTTCAACAGTAAGCATTCTCGTACACGTGGATGCACACATATCACACGCGCACAGAAAACACACACATAATACAAACACACAGACAATACAAACACGCACAGAATAAAAACACACGGATACGCAATACAAACACACACACACACACACACACATTACAAACGCAAACATGCACAGAGAATAATAGACACAAACATACACCCACACACACATACATAATATAAACGGGCACAAAAGAAAAACACACGGACACACAATACAAACACACACATTACAAACACAAACATGCACACAGAATAATAGACAAACACACACACACACATACAAGCATGTCCTATCTTTCCGCCAGGTTTGCTCACAGGGCTGTAGATCTTGATGGAGTGTGATGCTTTGACAAGGTCATGAGTAAGAACAGGTGCTTTGTGACACTCTCAACGAAGCCCTGTGAATCACTTCACCCTGCCTCTGAAGCTGCCCTCCCAAATTAAATTAGAGCAAATTACACTTTTCCACGCTATCCTGAGTACAAAGACACCCGGCGCCCTTTTCAAGTGACAAGAAAGCCAAAACCCCCAAAAACATAAAGAACAAAATGCAGCGAGTCATCTGAAGATGAAAAAATCCCCTTGTAGTTGTCAAAATATGTACCAACCGACTCACTTTTGAGTCGGTTGACTTCTTTAATGAAGGGGTTTTTAACGGTCACACGAAGAAGAAAAGAAGTGGCCTCAGAGCTGTTTCGTGACATTTATTTCGTAGCTGCATACCCCTCCCCCGTTCTCCTCCTATGGTTCTTTAATTGGCTTCTGTTTGATTCCTCTTCTCATGTGGTCTATTAACGCTCAGCTTGACAAAGCTACACTCCCTCCTTGGGAAACTAGAGGGGAAATAAAGTACAAGAGAATAGAAAAAAATAAACACTTTTCAGCACTCTGGTGCCTAAACGGAGTGGTGGGGTTAGAGAAATTATTATCTTTAACGCTAAAGCTGTGACTTTTCAAATTTTCGGTGGCTGTGTGGGTGACATCATTCACTGGGTTACACATTTCATCACATATTTCCTGTCCTCTGTGCCACTCGGTCTGTGGTCTCTTGCCCTTCATCATGTGGTCTCTCTCTGTCCAAATTTTCACCAAGCTGTGTAAATTGTACATTGCGACAGAAAAAAATGGTCAGCTAACATTTCTTCATGACTGTACACTATGATAAGCACGTATACAATGTTTATGAAAGATTTACATATAGGAAACTGTAAACGTACAAACACAAAATACACACATCATTTCATGTCAAATAGTTTTGTTATGGGCCAGTTGTAACCGCCAAATTTGTGAGAGCATTCGTGCAATTTACATTCCTTTATCTTTAGCGAATTCTTAGCATTACTGAGTTTATTTCTTTACTTTTCTTATTTTCTACAGCATTTCTTGATGCCTACATGCAACATTTTTTATATTTATTTAATAATTATGGTCTTTAGAGAGGTGCTACACACGCAAAATAAAAATAAATGTCCACCTCTTATATTGTGACGTTTTAGTATCACAAATGTAATAAGTTGACATTACAAAATATCTTAATTTGATCATGAATCATATATTTTGTAACATAAATTCTATGTATTTTACTAAACATAAAATGTATCGTCAGAAATGTATTCCACACGGACAACTCTGTCCGTGTGGGTTAACTCTCAGCAAAGTGCAAAAGGGGATTTGAAATAGCACTGAGGTATACATGGCCTTAAACCACTGCAGGCCACATGAGTGCATGTTCTACGACATGTGAATGAGCCGTGTCAATAGGTAATGCATGGCCCAAAGATTACTCATAGGAAGTCTTAACAAAAAATACCTTGTTGTGCTCCTCAGATTCATGTGACTTTTACATTCCAACTGACTACCCATCGCTTGTAAAGACGGCCTAACGACAAACACAGGCAGCTGGGGATGAAGTACCCTTTAAATATGCACACGCTCACACACACACACACACACACACACACACACACACACACACAGGCAAACAACATGAATGCAAACTCATAGCCACACACAAAAACATGAACTGGAATGTTGTGCACTACTTTTACTGGAAGAATGATAGAGTATAGCAATAAAGACAGAGGAAGAGGAGGGAAGAGAGGAAGAGGAGGGACAAGGGAGAGAGAGAAAGACAGAGGGAGGAAGAGAGAGAGAAGAGAGAAAGAGCAAGGGGAAGAGCAGGGAAGAGGGAGAGACAGAGGGAGGGATGAAGAGAGATGGATAGAAAGGGAGAGAGCAAAACTAGAGAAAGAGTGAGAAAGAGGGAAAGAGATAGAGGGGGAGAAAGTGGGAAAGGCAGAGAGGAAGTGCAAAAGAGAGGGAGAGAGGAAGAGAGTGAGTGAGGGTTAGAGCAAGAGAGCGTGAGCGAAACAAAAAAACATGTAGGCAAAACCGCGTTGGGAAATTACACCCTATAATATTATCAGGGGCAGGGCTCCGACGCCAGCGCATTCCTGATGCAGCAGTCACTTTATCTGAAGCTATTTCAGATATTGGTAAACACTGGCGTCTGTCCTGGGGCCTCCTTCAAATGCTGCTGCTGCTGCTGCTGCTTCACTTAGCCGACGTAGCACCTCGCCGGCTAGACATAACACTGCGGTGGAGGTGTGAGCGGTAGCTAGTCATTTGCTGTGTGTGTGGTGCAAAAAAGACTAACGATATTTCGCTTGGCAGATAAGCTTTGAAGGGCTGAATGCTAGCGATGGGCCGCTGGTTTACAAGAATGCGTTGGCGATGTGCAAATGATTGTCATTGAGACACCCACAAGCTCCACCTCCTCAGGGATGGAGAAAATGTATTTCCTGTTAAATTTACCTTTCCATCAAGCGATCAATCGTTTGATTGGTCTGATTCTTCTATCTGTCTGCCTTCCCTTCTGTCTGTCTATCTATCTGCCTGCCTGTCCTATTATTCTTTGCCAATCGATAAATGTTCCCACACATACAAGAATGAAGCTTGATTCGCAGAGTGGAGAAAAAACTGTATTGCATGCGAACAAGCTCTGTGCCAGAGTGTTGGTCCAGAGAAAACAGTGTGAACAGAGGAGAGCGGTTCTAATGTCAGAGCCCAGAGCTGTGAAAAGGGAGAGGGGGCTGTGTGGTTGAATCTAGCACCACCATAGTGAAGATAATGACAATGAATTTAAGGCAGTCACTTTTGAGTGGTTGATGTGTCTTGTGTGTGTGTGTGTGTGTGTGTGTGTGTGTGTGTGTGTGTGTGTGTGTGTGTGGTATGTTTGTGTGTGTTAGGTATTATAAAGAATGCCATAATGCCATAAGGTGGTTGACAGCAACCAACTTTTGAACCAATTCCCTGGTAACTTGGCTTTTTTATTATCTCATTATTCAAAACACAACATTAATTTCTAGTCCGGGAAAGAGAACACAAATGTGTTCATTTTCAACTGAATAGAGAAGAAGGAGAGAGAAAGAAGTATAGAGAGCGGGGTAGAGAAACTATGTAATTGTAATTGTAATTGTAATTTCCCATGCCACTAAAGCTCTTTGAATTATTTGAATTAGAGACTGAGCGAGACTCTGTGTGTGTGCGTGTGTGAGGGAGAAAGAGAGAGACAGCGTGTGAAAAACTAAGAAATTACGAGATAGTCAGTCACAACCAAGAGATATACAGCCTGCAAGAACCTGTAAAGGAAAACACAGCGTGAGAGAGAGACACACACGGACAGACAGAGAGAGAGAGAGCAGAGAGAGGCAGCGCAGCACAGAGGTGAAAGGTCGCGGCTCTGACACGTGTAGCTTGTTGAACCCTTCACTTCCAGCTGGGGTCACCGCCACGGGGAAGTCCCCTTTATTGTGCAGGCTGACGAGGCTTCTAAATCTCACACACACACACACACACACACACACACACACACACACACACACACACACACAGCGGGTTGTCTGGGGCTGTGGATGCAGATACAGCCTGGACTGGCCTGAGCTGATTTTTCCTCTGCTAAAGTCTTCATCCAAACTCGCCCTCGGCTCAAGTCTATTCCTGGTGACGGCTGGAATGGAAAAGAAGGGTTGTGTTTTTTTTGACATTATTTTTATTATTTCGGTCTCTTTTACGACATGGACTAATGTACATGAGACGACATCACCCCATAAAGAAACAGAGTTCCCCCTAGCTCGTGCACCTACTTAATACCGCTCAAGCAGGATATTTCAAACCATACCGCACCGGATCACTGCGTTCTGGACGACGGAAATATGGCGTGTAACAGTGAATGTTCAGCATTAATCGGCTCAGTACCATTCATGATATGTGATCAAGTGGTTATGCAATGCCCTTATGGATTTTCTTTCGTTATTTATATTCACTTCAATTGTGATTTACATGTTACACTTACAACCCCTTTGAATGCATCTTTAAAAAGACATAAAAAAAAGCATATATATATATCCAAGTGGTTGAACAATTTGAAGCTGTTTAAAGTAGTAACGCCTCCACCCATCCAAATATTGTCTCCACCAGATTCAGCCCTGTGTTTAACCATCGCTGGAGCGTAGGTGTTCCCTCATCGACTTACTGTAAACCATTGTAGCTCGCTGTCACCATGAGTGATACCAGACAGAGCAGAGTGTGAAGATGATCATCTCAAGTGAACTCTCTCTCTCTCTCTCTCTCTCTCTCTCTCTCTCTCTCTCTCTCTCTCTCTCTCTCTCTCTCTCTCTCTCTCTCTCTCTCTCTCTCTCTCTCTCTCTCTCTCTCTCTCTCTCTCTCTCTCTCTCTCTCTCTCTCTCTCTCTCTCTCTCTCTCTCTCTCTCTCTCTCTCTCTCTCTCTCTCTCTCTCTCTCTCTCTCTCTCTCTCTCTCTCTCTCTCTCTCTCTCTCTCACACTACCAGTTTATTAGTTTAGGCCAGAGGCCACTTGTAGCCTTGCAGAGAATGGACCGTAATTGTGTGCTTGCTCCTTAAGCACCGACCGCAGCAATAATAGACTGAATTATACAATAAATTCCCTCCAGATGTGCTCCCGGGAGACCCGCCCTCTCCGCCCCACCCTCACTCTTCCTCATCCCCCTTCGACCTTTCTCACCACAACCCCTCACCCTCTCCGATATGACAGTTTGCACGCCCGAGATCATCGAGGGGAAAGCCTTTGTCAATATATGCACTCATACACACGCACACACACACTGGCGTACACCGATTTTCCCAGACAGACACACACACACACACACACACACACACAAAAACACAAACAGACACACTCCCACACACACAATTTTCCTCCACCTTAAATGCTCAACACACACACATACACACAATTTTCTCTTCCATCAGTGCTCAGCACACAAATACACACACACACACACTTGCTTACACACATTTCCCAGACACACACACACACACACACACACACAGCAGTGGCTTAGTCTCAATGTTTGCGTAGTGAGATTGTTTCCATACTGGTGTTAGCATGCTGCGTTTCCTCACTGCTGCCGTAATTACAAGTGGTATTAGCTGATAGTGTTGTGTTAACCTCTTAATAGATGTCCTCTTACCCTGGAAACCCCAGAGAGAGAGAGAGAGAGGGAGGGAGGGAGGGAGGGAGGGAGGGGGAGACAAAGAGAGAGAGAGGGAGGAAGGGAGGTAGAGAGGGGGAGAGAAGGGGGGAGAAAGAGAGGGAGGGAGAGACAGAGGGGGAGAGACAGATAGAGGGCTAGAGGGAAAGAGAAAGGGTGAGAGAGAGAGAGACAGGGGGAGAGAGAAAGAGAGCGAGACAGGGGAGAGCAGGAGAGAGAAAGCAAGAGAGGGTGGGGGGCTGGAGCAACAATAAACCTTTCTAATATGCTGACCTTATAAACACAGACAGACTCATTTACACACATACTCACACAGAAGTGCACATGCACACTGTCTGATACTGTGATTAGTGGACACTAACACAGTGTCATAGGCCCTTAGTTAGAGCTGGAATAACATCCATCATCATTTTCCGTACACACATTTATCTGCAGTGAAAGCCAAAGGGTTACCTTTCATCCAGTGATGCATTGAGCGGAAGAAAATCTATTAGTTTCCTCCAAGTCATTTTTCTTCAACTTTCGAAACGCATGTAATTGTTGGAAATATAAAATGAAAATTTCAATTATTACTTTCTTTTAATTCACTGAATCATCTGCAGTGTCTGCCAGCCCCCGGGATATATATTCTTTTTTCAAAAAGAAGCGGTTCTTTCTCTGTACTTCACATACGGCAGGGATGAAACAAAAACACATCACAAACTGTCATTCGTCACATTGATGAGGGGGCGTTTGGATGTCAGAAACAGAGACTCTTGATTAAACAGGGGCCCCTTATTAATATGAGCAACAAACTTTGTCCTTTAGGGCCTGTGATTATTTGGTTATATCAGATCCAGCAGTCCTATTATGTAATTGCAGAAATTCTGGGAGGAAACAGCACAGAGCCTGGGCCGGAAAAACAAAAACTGAAAGGGGCGGAGTTACGCCTTGTTTCCTGTTTCGTTATGGAGATATTCTAAAGAAGAGAAACTGATTGCTGCGAGGGGATGAATCTTTCAAAAGGGGATTTTAATAAGTACATTTCAACAGTGGCCAGTCTACATGTTGTTGATTTGAAACCTTTACAGACACCTTTATTTTTATTTTACTAGTGCTGGCCGAGTTTATGTATGCTGTTAAGAAGCCAATTACGCACTTACAGATCCCCGCTTCCAGTAATGTGATTGGTCGAAACAAATATGAAGCAAAAGAAAGCGAAACGCCCCGTTCACCCAGATTTGAGCTCGTCTGCCTTCAGACTTTAGTTAATTAATCTAAACGCTGACCTTAAATCAGTGATACTCCTGGTGAGCCAGGCTGAGCTCTGGGGCCAGGCCCTTGTATGGGGCCACAGCTTGAGGGCTTAATGCCAGGGAATATGGAGTGTTTGGCGGGGACGTTTGGGGGGGGCATTCAATCGGAGCCATTCGCTACACCCTGCGCGGGAATCTAAACCTTCTATTTCTGTCGGACGTATAGGAGGAGGCATGGGAGGAGGCATGAGCGAAGAAGGAGGAGGAGAGAGAGCAGGGGAGAGGAAGACAGTGGTCAGAATAATTATTGTGTTGTAGGCCTACGCTCGTTCTGCAAGGCGAGTCTTGTTTCTTGGGAGGTGGGGGGGGGGTATTTCTTCCTAAATATTTTCATTCCCGATATGTGAGTACCTCCAGCGCTTGGAGAATGCGGTTTCATATTTTCCCGACATCTAAATATTGCCCGGGTCCCACGCACACTGTTGTGCTGATACAGAGGGACGTGCAGGAAGCTGACCACCTCTTTGACGGGCTGGCACACTCTTGCTCTCTCTCCTCGCCTCTCGCCAAACAGCAGTCTGCACACTGCCACCTAGTGGACCGTGTGACCTCTGACAATGGGAGTGAGGTTTAGGTTTAGGTAGCCTAGGTCTTGTTTTATGAAATATACCTTCCTTAGAATTTTCTTCTTTTGTTTAATAAAACGTGCAGACCTTAAGGGCTGAAGTCACAATGTTGTAAATAAATTAAATAGAAAAAGAGAGAGAGATTAAAGAAAACAAAAGAAATAAAAAATGATATGCTGTGTAATGTGTTAAATACAAACATAAATAAAAAACATCCACAATTATACTGTGCAATATAAAATTATTACAACATTATAAAAAACATAAAAAAAATAAAAAAGTATAAATTTTGCACTCTATTGTGTATATAGACTGATGACATCGAAAGTCGTCAAATGTTCCTACTTTAACACATAAAACTACGATCACTGAGATGGCATGTTTGAACTCATACAGACGTTTTATAATGAATGAAAAGTCTGACATTTAACTGCCGTCACATGGTAATATTTGAGGAGAGGTGGCCGGCCTAATCAGTAAAGGCAGAGTAATTAGCCTGGAGACAGGTTCCAGAGCCCAGCCGGGCCCCCGGTGTGGCTTTCAACCTGCTGGCCCAGGTGGCCCCCGTCTCGCCCACTGGCCCCGGACGCCAGAGCCGGGGGGGGGGGGGGGGGGGGGGGGGGAGGAGAGAGAGAGAGAGAGAGAAAATATAGAAATGAAGGGAAGGAATTAGAGGGAAATAAAGAAATTGAGAAAGGAAGTGAGAAATAGAAAAAGTGAGAAAAGTAAGTAAGAACAAATCAGCAAAATACTGCAAAATACAAAATACCAATAAATAAATAAACATGAAATGAAAAGAAGAATGTAAAAAAAAAGGCCAGGTCACGACAGGAAACAGGAAACACGCTTGGCACTCACTGCTGTGCCAGGTGCGGAACTCTGGGCCTGCCACCTCCCTCCCCATAGCCCCCCTCCCTGGTCCACGGAGGCTGGAGGGTGGGGGTGGGTTTCTGCTGGTAGCTGAGGACCTTTCATCGCCCAGTGTCTTTATCAAACCCCTGGGTCCCTTCCCTTCTCCTGTTGCAGTCACCGACTGTTGTAAGGTCACACACACGCACGCAGACGCACACAACCACACACACACAACCCCTTACGCAACGATTGCTTGGCGAAGGTCAAGTGGATTCAGCAGTGAGTTTCACTCATATCTTTAAAGAGCAACTATTTGCAAGACTTTTTTTTCTGCAGATTTCCAAAGGTTTGTAGAAGTCCTTATGTATCTAAAACTAAAGTGACTATGAATCCAAAGTCCCATTAAACCATTACGAATATGATTATGACATGTGGAAAAGTGTAATATTAAAGTAAATGATGAGCATTCCCAACCAAATTGGACATGAATGAAGTCTTGTGCCTCCTCTTTCCATCTGAAATATATTTAGAGCGATATTTGTCCTGCCTCTGAAATGCATCCCTGACTAATTATTGACATCCACGGTTAGAGCGTCCGCGCAAGTGTTTGTTTTTGTTTGTTTTCTAGCTGTCTTGGGTTGTTGATGATGGGTACAACTTCGTCACCCTGCGCCCCTCCGCGGCCTACTGGGTGGTCACTGGCCTATGCCAAGGCCGGGCCTGGCTGTGTTTCATGTTTCATATTCCACTTTGGGTTTGTGCTGTGGGTGAATTTTGCAGTTGGAAATACCTATCACCCCCTCCCCTCCCTGCACCCATGAGTGTCTCTCAATACAGGGGGGCTGTTCATCCTGCTAGACTGTGGTTAGAGACAGGGGCCAAACACCCCCCCCCCCCCCCCCCCCCAGGCCCATGGCGAGACACAGACACCACCCCGGTAACCTCTCTCTCTCTCTCTCTCTCTCTCTCTCTCTCTCTCTCTCTCTGTGTTAACCTCGCTCTCTCTCTGTCCATGAACTTCTTAGCAACCTTTCAGCCAATCAGTGACCAGATCCTATCTGGTGACTGTTAACTTTAGAAGGGCCCAGAGTCTCTGTTGAAAGCCACATTGGCCCTGCATCATAACAGTGAACTGTGCCAAGGATTATTCCAGCTTTATATCAAAAACAGAGTCAATTTTCCCCAAAACAAATACTTAAACTCCCAATGACCTGCCCTAAACAGTGTGGATAGTGATGCTCTTGAATATTGCCTTCTTTCTTCTAGTAAGTGTTGTCTTTCATAACAAAACTAGTGGCTGTGTGCTTTTATCTCTCACCATCCCCCCCCCCCCCCCCCCCCCCACCCCCCGCTGCTTATACGCACATGCATATGGATGTGCATGTGTATCGCTTCATCTGTCTGTGTGTGTGTGTGTGTGTGTGTGTGTGTGTGTGTGTCAGTGTCAGTGTTTCACTCCACTGTAACATCCAGTAGGCCGCTGAGAGACAGCCTCACCTCATCTGGGAGTCATTACCTGCACACATGCTGCCGTCTGAAGGTTGATCTGCCGGGGTTAAGCAGACCCAGGCGCCGGTTCTGGGGAGCGCTGGAGGAGCCCGGCTCCATACATACATACATACATCAGCTGTAGAACAGTCAACATGACAGGGTTAGGAGCTGGCTACCGTTAGCCTCCCCACCCATCCACCCCCACTGCCCTCCGTGCTATCTGCACTGATCTGGAGACGGCAAACGACAAACTCACTTTGGCTCAGGTGGTTCGATGTGCTGATCTTGAGCAGAGAGCGAGAGCAAGAGCGAGAGAGTGGAACAGACAAGAGTGGAACAGACGAGAGAGAGAGAGAGAGAGAGAGAGAGAGAGAGAGAGAGAGAGAGAGAGAGAGAGAGAGAGAGAGAGAGAGAGAGAGAGAGAGAGAGAGAGAGACGTCGGCTACAGAGTTTTGGGCACTAAAGTTAAGAAAATAATAAAGTTGCACTGGGGGATAAAGTGACACAGATCATTTCTGATGGATGAGGGTTCCAAGCTAAGCAATTACAGGCATAAAGTCTCAGTGTTGAATGTGGAATCCGGGTAATGACTGTGTATCTGCAGAGACGGCAGCGGCGGTGGTAGTGGTGGTGGTGCTGGTGCTGGGGGGCTCCCGGTGTGTGAGACGAGGCAGAACTGTCTCTCTCGGGGCCCCGGGATGGCTCGGGACGAAGAGCTCTACCCCAGCCAGAGGTTGTTGGGGGAGTCTGACTCGATTCCGTTTCCAATCAAAAAAGCCCCACGCTTCCATTTTCATGTTTATTACATTTCCTATTTCTCACTTCATCACGTCGGAATTCAAACTGACAGCCTAATTATCATTTCATCCAAAATTGGTCCCGATCCATGTGGGCTGGCTCCAAACATGGAGGCATGGAGAGGGAGAGAGGGAGAGAAAGAGAGCGATAGAGAGACACAGGTTTGAGAGAGAGACCCATATAGAAAGAGAGACAGATATAGAGAGAGACAGATGGAGAGAGAGACACAGTGAAAGATGGAGAGAGAAACCGAGAGAGGGATGGAGAGAAAGAGAGGGGGGAAAAGAGAAGGATGATGATGAAAAAAGAAAATGGGCCAGAGCTTTGGGAGCATTTGGCGATGGTTCAGTCATCTGTGAGACGTATATCGTATATATGGTAGAGAGAGACAGAAAGACAGAGAGAGAGAGAGAGAGAGAAGGAGGGAGAGAAGGAGGGAGAGGGAGAGACAGAGAGAGAGCAGAGGCAAAGGGGGAGACGGTTGGAGATTGCGTTGCGGGTGTTCCCTTGATGTCCCCCTGACAGGAACCAGATTGGGAGGCGCGCGCTGGTGGCGGCGTCGGCGCTCCGCGCTTTTTATTCGTCTGGCTCCACCGGGTTTTTCCTGGCCCGGGCTGGGCCCCCGGTTCTGAGACGGCGCGGACCGCTCCTGGAGCCAGCCCGGTACTTTAAGTGAGAAAAACAAATGTGAAAAAAACGAAAAGAAAAAACAGAGAAGGGGGGAAAGGGGGGGGGGGGGGGGGGGGGGGGGGGGCACAATCCGACTATTGTTCATGTTAAAAAGAAGACATTAAAAACACACATCGGATCAGGGTCTTTGGGACATTTTACTGGCGCTCATAAAGAGTGTGTGGTCCCTGTTGCGGAGGGGTCTGCCAGGACAGATACGCTCTACGGTAGTGTTGGAGGGTTCCGTATCATGTACCTCAGCTTGTGTTGCTTGGCAGGACACACACCTTGAGAACTTGCCATTCTTCAGGGCCTTTTTTGTGAAGGGGGGGGGGGGGGGGGGGCGGTTTTGACCAACGGACTACAGAGTGGCGTGCGTATACACATCAAGTTATCCCCCTCAAAATCAGCATCAATATGGACGCCGGCCTTTGTTTGATTTACAGTGCTCTGGACACGCAAAATATACATCTACGAAGATGTATTTTTTTGCTTTGTTATTTTTACATTCAATGTCCAATGGTCCTATAAATGTCGTACAGAACCATTGGTATAGTACAACACTAGCTATGGACAATATTTATACAAAGAACCTGCGGGTGGCTAATACTTCATAATAAGACGGGGTAATTATGGGTAATTAATCATTAAACGGTTGGCTGAGTGTGCATAATGAGTAGCTCCCCTGCTGCAGAAGAGCACCAGTGTGTGTGTGTGTGTGTGTGTGTGTGTGTGTGTGTGTGTGTGTGTCCCCGTGCGCTCGCAAGGGCCGTTGGAACCTTTGAAACCTTTTTCCTAATAGACAGAGCTTCTGTTCTATACCCAGTCAGGGAGATACCCGTCGTTTCCAAAACACCTCCACCCAAACGGGACGCATCTGGAACGAATGGCCGAGGATTCCTTCCGTGTGTGTGTGTGTGTGTGTGTGTGTGTGTGTGTGTGTGTGTGTGTGTAGCTGTGTGTGTGTAGCTGTGTGTGTGTGTGCAGACTGTGGCCTCTGCTCACTTCGCACCCTCTGCCCCATTTAACCCCCCGAAACAAATGGGGCAGGGACCAATAGGGGGACTCCAAATGGCCGTGTCAAATAAAAACTGCTATCGAGGGAGATCGGGCGAGGCACCCCATTTCTTTCAAACCTATAAAGAGAAAGACAAGAAAACTAAAATCTGCTTATTCGGCTCATTCACCTATTTTTATGCTGTGTTTATCTGTGTGTGCATATCCATGTGCGCACATATGTATAGGCATGCATATGTGTGCGTGTGCATGTGTGTGTGTTGTTCTTTTGTAATGTTCTCCAGTGCTAATCCCCAGGTTGGTCTGTGTGTGTGTGTGTGCACACACACTGCAGCCCCTACCTACCATGTGGGATACTGAGGAAAACACAGAGTTTGGTCTGTGCTTAATCAGAGCTGTTCTCTTAAGTGTTCTCAGCTCGCTTTTTCAGCGCCGGCACCGAGCGAAAGAAAAACGTCTCAAGACGTGGGTGGCTTCGCCCGGGTCATTGCGCCTACAGAGTGGAGCATTTCATAAGAACGAGCCCCCCACTTAATTCCGACCCATAGCTGATTTACATTTGGACAGCTATCATTTTGTTGAAAGCGCTTGACAGTGATTAATGAGGTGTTTTACCTAATAGGTAATAAAAACAAATTACGGACCATAAGAGAAAGGATGGTCTTTATTTGGCTCTGTTTTCTGTCTTCTCGAGGGGGTTAGGGGGGCTGGGGGATTGGAGGGGGGTGGGCAGATTGTTTCCATATGATTGGAGAATTCATTTGTTAAGACTGGGAGACAGAGATTAATATGGGTGTTTTCTGATCAAGGATCCCCAATTTCCACCTAGCAGGGCATTGGAATGATTAATAAAATAAAAAGTAAAAATGTTCAGAACATTTAAATTCCCATTTATAATAAGTATGTAGCTTTACAATTCACCATAAAGAAAATAAAAACATTTCATGACTTTTTAATTACACCTGGCAGTGTTTGCACAAATTTGACTGAATTCATGGCAGGAAATAGGTAATAGGTTCTCATCACCATCCCTTAGAGAAAAGTAACTAAAACGGCTATTAATTCTGCCATAGCGCAAGTATATACTATGGACATTAAAAACATGTCAGATTAATTAAGACTAAATTACTCAGCCATTATAACCTATGACGTTTTTTTTTTTCTGTTGGACCCATCTTACCCAAAGGATGTTAATTACCGTGGGATGTGGAGGTCTCAGTGCCGTTATTATGTGGCCAGGGCTTTCGCCCAACAGCCATCAAAAACCCTGAAATCAAACGAGTGAAACTGTAAGCAATGTACTTATGGTCAGAGAGTAGATTCACCGGAGTTACCGGAGAAGTTTGCAATGCACGTTTTTCGGAGGAAGGCGGCGAGACACTGACATCCGACGTGAGATGACAAACGGCAGCTCAGAGACTCGGAACAAGTCTTTGCCTTGACTTGGGAGTTTTTCGATTTTTCTTTCCAGAGAGAAAATATTAGCCCAAACAGTACTTAGTATACACGAGGGCGTGTTATTCTTAACCTGTCTGAATCACCGCTGGACTCTCCCGGCGCCCCACAGAGCTCGTATATAAGCTCTCTCGAGTTTCTCCGGCAAGCCGTGAAAAGGGGCTTCCCTTCTGGTTTTAACGTTTAAGCCCCCTAATACAGGCCCGGTTCTCATGCTAACCCAGTGTACCCCCGGCCCAAAGGGACGTGGACTGGGGCCCGCGTGCTCGCAAAAGGCCGGAGCCCTCCTTCATTTCCCATAACACACAATCAAAAGAGCCGTAAATTGTTGGGAAAACGATGGAATCAGGTGTGACGCGCTAACCCAAATGTTTTATGTGTGCGTTTGGGCAATGAATTATCGCGCTGCCGCGCCGTGGGTGTCCTCCCATAATGCCCTGATGTATTCTACCACAGTGCATGTATTTTATTAAACAAGCATTGACAGTTGCCGAGTAGGATAAAAGACAGACTAGCGTACCCTATAATAAAGAATATGTGGGCTAACGGTTCATACGATATATACAGTATTTTTACTGTATATATTATAGAGAGGCGGCGTCGTCGCTTTCTTAGGTCTGAAAAGACGAGAATTATGTTTTGTCACAATCCTGCAATCATCACACGTTGGTGGGGGGGGGGGGGGGGGGCGGCGAGGGGCGGGGGGGGGGGGGGGAAACAAAAAACGATATGGAATTTCCCTTGAATTCGAGTTCTGCCATTTTCCTTGCAGCCTCGCTTACAAGGGACGCTGGCGTACGTGAAGACCGATGTGTCAGGCCCAGGTCATTTTAGGTGCCATCTCCAATCAGCTCTTATCCCTGCTATTTCTAACTTCTAACATTTTCCGTCAAAGTGATCGAGCGAGCTCGTATGACGCTGGATGCACGCTAAACGTTGTTTCAGTTGGAGCTCCGTCCCGTTGGAAACAAACAGGAGGGGAAGGGGGTGCATACGGAATAAGGGTTTGAGGTGGGAGGCAGGAAGGTGTGTGTGTGGGGGGATGCTGGTGTGAGCGCCAGAGGTACTCATCTCGCCAGAGAGCTGGGGTGTATCAGGCGATGAGGAGGAGGGTGATGTTGGTTGGGGGGGGGGGGGCTATTGCTTAGGAGCCCCTGAGTCTGCACTGCTCCACGCCACCCCTGACACCCCCTCAACGTACCCCTCCACCCCGCCCCCCTCCCACTGGCATCTCCCTGGGTAGGGAGTAGTACGTGCAGCCTCACTGCACGCTGGCCTCCATGCGCACTGCTGAAATGACCCCCCCCAACCCCATGAACCTCACCCCAACGGCATCTCCCCCATCAACCCCCACACTGGAACCAGATGGATTTCTAAACAGAATAAACTTGTCTTGACTTGATTATATTGAGCCCTTCCAAGCTCCCCGACATTATACAAAAAAAAATATGAAGAGAGGAGGGAGAGAGGGAGGGAGACGGTGAGAAGGAGGATGAGAGGTGGTGGTGGTGAGAGGAGAGTGGGTGGGGGGAGAGAAGTGGGGGAGGCAAGGGGGATGGGTGGAGGGTAGAGGTGGGGGAATCGTAGAAGCTAATTGTCGTGGGTCTGGCGCGCACATTGGGCATTGTGTGCAGTCGAGACGCCACGGCAACGGTGGAGACCCGCTCCCCGAGGCTGCGCTTCCTCACGGGCCGGGGGGGTGGGGGGGGTGGGGGGGGTGGGGCAGCAGCAGTAGGGGCGGTCACATCTTCCATGCATTTGCGGTGTGGCTGCAGCTCCACGCGGACTGCATGCGAAGCCACTAATTAAAAGCAAGCGATCCGTGACTGTCTGGCTCGCCGGGGCTCAAGGCTCATCCATGTGGGTCCCCCCCACGTACCCCCACCCCCCCCCAATGGGGCTCCAAGAGACCCCCCGTCCTACCCCTCTCTCTCTGTAACGTCTGCGGAGACTCTGCAGAGGCCAGATATTAAATGTTTCCCTTATGAATCAATAGCATGATGACATGCAGCGGCTGCCTCACCATCCCAGATGGCAAAGGGGGGGGGGGGGGGGGGGGGGGTGGTCTGTTTAGTCAGTGATGAATAATGTGGTAAAAAGGTGTGTACGTTTTTTTTCCTTGCCTTTTTTATAGTTGTTACAGTATAGCGTTATATACATTTATTTCTTGTTCTATTTATTCTGCTCCCCTTCCTCCTAATAATATGTCTAATAACAAAGAATAAATAAATAATATATAAAATAATAATATAATAATAACCATAATATAAATCCTAATAATAAGGTATTATCAATAGTTTTAATTTATAATTGAATGTGGTGTAAGACAATAAATAGTGATAGTTTAGCGTATTGTGTATTGAGCGCGCACCCCAAATACAGTTACCGCTCTGTGTAGCTATCGTCTATTAAATTAGTTCTAGAGAATTTTCATAAAACCTTCAAATGCTATTGAAATACTTCTGCATTTTACAAAGTACTGACATGTCCTTTTTTTTACCACTGAATGTTGGTCACTTCTCTGTCGCAAAACAAAGACGTGTAAACACAGGCCACAATTTAAAACACAATACAAACCAAGCCTTTGTCAGTAGACAAAAATGGGGGGAAATGGAACTTTGAAATGTTCTAAACAGTGACTATGATTACCGACGTTTTGTTTGTTTCTGCAAAATGACAGCTCCAACCCCAAAAGCCCCCCTCTCTACACCCAAGTCTCACTCCATTTCAAGCTAACCCTGCTCGTCGGGCCACCTACAAACAGCCAACGTGGAAAAACACAACAAGAAACTCTATCAAAGGCTATCTCTGGTGACTCTCCAGAGCTTGTGTTTATCGAACGCTGATTTTAATGTTCCATTTTTATCGTGGGCGATTAGTGTTGTTTAGCAGTCGTCTGAACCCGGGCTTCCCCTGGTTCGGTGTGAGTGTAAACACTCTGAGAAAGATTGCTTCGTTTGGATGCAAAACGTGCACAAATGTCTCGAATGGCACGTGATGGTATCGTGTGTGTATGTACAGTATATATATATAAGAAATAAATATATATATATATTTCTTCTTTTTTTTGCAATGGTTTGCAAAAGCAGAAAGTCCATGATGCAATGCTGGTGTTTACGGACGAGGAAAATAACATAATTACGGTATCAGTCATGACACGTGAGTCATGACACGTATGACCACCGTGAGTTAGCCGTTTTTGGTCTCTCTCTCTCTCTCTGTCTGTCTCTCTCCCTCTCTCGCTAAATCCACCCCATCAAAGCATTTTCCACAGCTCACTGGCTTAGCTCTTCTCCACAGACTTTAAATGATCTCCCTTTTTTTTCTTCTTCTTCTTCAATACCCTCAGTTTGCTTTGATTACTTTAATCACCTTCGAATTCAACCGATTTTTTGCAGGGGAGGGGGGTGTATTCAGTAGCTCTCCCAGAGGCTTGGTCTGGTGGCGTGTGTGTGTGTGTGTGCGCGGGTGTGCGTTTGAGCGTGATCGAGGTAAGGTATTGAGCAGGGCTGTGGTCGCTCATTTTTAAACTGCGGGTCGGGGAAGGATTTTTTTTCTTGACAGTAGGAAGTAAGAACATTCTAGAAAAAAAGGGGAAGGGGTTAGAGAGGGAGGGAGGGAGGGAGGGAGAGGGCGACGAGTGGAGCGACCCAGACTTAAGTCTTAAGCTGGGGTCAGGTGTAAACACACACACACACACACACACACACACACCCACCCCCACCCCCACACACACACATACACACACAGCTGGTGGCCAGATGTGCCCAGACACGAGCCGATGACCGTGCCTCTGTTCCTTCCTCACCTGTCTGGCAGCCGGGGGGGTCACCGAGGAACAAAGAATAAGGTGTGCCCCACACACACACACACATACGATAATTATATACAAAACACACACACAACGATAATTATATACAAACACACACCCCTCCATGCCCTTACACCCTTTCTTCCCCATACTGGGCACTCCCCCCCACCACATAAATGTTTTGATTTCAAGCCACTTCACTTCAGTGATGACCGATTGTGGTAAAACAATATTGTTTCACTGCTTTTAATCATTAACATAACACAAGACACACAGACAATTCTGATGTAATTATGTCCACATATGGTGTGATTAAATTAACACGACTGCCTAATAGGGAAAGGGATTAGGTGGACTTATTATAAATATCAGACAGGAAGTATGACAGGAAGTGAGTTTCTCTTTCCGAGGGCGTTTTGCAGTGGCAGCATGGCAAAGAAAAGGCCTCAAACCTCAGAAGGGAAATATAAAAATAAACTTTAATACGCCTGGATGGTTAAAGCTGCGCTAGGCCAATGGAGACAATCATCATGTCTACATGTGTGTGCATGTCCACAGTCAACAGCTAGAGGTCGGAGCTGGATAAATATCTTTAAAAAGGAGACTTAGCTGCACACTAGTATGTCCTGTACATTTGCATGAGTTGGTCAAATGTTGGTTGATCTTTCTGTAACATTAAAAAAGGAATACATATGCAACGATCTGGTGATTTTGTCTTGGGACATGAGAGGATGTGTATTTGCAGACACTGTATTGACGAAAATCGACCGTAAAATGCTTACACTGATATACACAGCTTCAAACTGTTTCGAGAGTCACATCCAAAGCCTACCTTATCTCGTATGGAAATGTTTAAATGTGTGAATATTACAATATTATGTTTTGCAAGAAAGACGTGGAAATCAAAGTCTAGAGCAAAAAGTTAGGTTGGTTTGGTTAGGGTTAGTTTTGGGTTAGAGTTTAGAGGTAAAAGTTAGGTTGGGTTAGGTTTTTGGGTTAAATTGTGGTTAGAGGTAAATGTTAGGTTGGGCTAGGATTTGGGGTTCGTTTAGGGTTAGAGGTAAAGGTTAGTTGGGTTAGGTTTTGGGGTTAGGTCGGTGTTAGAGGTACATTTTAGATTAAGTTAGGGTTAGGCTTTGGGGTTAGGTTGGGTTTAGAGGTAAAAGTTAGGTTGGGTTAGGGTTAGGTTCTGGGGTTAGGTTGTGGTTAGAGGTAAATGTAAGGATCGGTTAGGGTTAGGTTTTGGTTTTAGTTTGGGGTTACAGGTAAAAGTTAGGTCGGGCTAGGTTTAGGGGTTAGTTTGGGGTTAGAGGTAAAGGTTAGTTGGGTTAGGTTTTGGGGTTAGGTCGGTGTTAGAGGTACATGTTAGATTAAGTTAGGTTTTGGGGTTAGGTTGTGGTTAGAGGTAAATGTAAGGATCGGTAAGGGTTAGGTTTTGGTTTTAGTTTGGGGTTACAGGTAAAAGTTAGGTCGGGCTAGGTTTAGGTTTTGGGGTTAGGTTGTGGTTAGGGTGTTGAGGTTAGTGTGTTTAGACCCAGTGGCCCTTTAATCAAAGCAAACGTTGAACTTGAGCAGCGGCCCCTCCAATGTGTTTGATGGTAGTCGATGAGAGTCAAAGCACAACACTTCACGTCGTGTAACCCACTCAAAACGGTCCGGAAGACACAACCAGTGGGAACTTTCAAAAGATTGTTTTTTACATTGACATTTATATAAACAGCATGATTGCATTCCTTTTTACACAGCACTTTTTTGTCCATTTCACTCCTCCCTCCATCCTTTGATATCTCTCCTTCCCATCTCTATCCCTATCCCATCTCTCCTTCCACTCCCTTTCTCTCTCCCTCTCTCTTGCTCACAAACAGCATTTCGATGCATTTTTGTGGATTTTCGGAGGCCTTCAATCAAACTTCCAAACAAATGAATTCACGATGTAATGAAGTGAAAATATGTAAACAACAACAGCAAAACAAAAACTCTGCAGCAATTACCAATAGTTTGCACCCCTGCAAATACTTTTAATAATTACCCGTTTTAGTACAACAGACTAGGGATTATCCCGTATTGGTTTAACAGAAAAAGGCCCCCATATTTCCTTTTTCTGGCCCACATATTTCCTTTTCTCTCTCTCTCTCTCTCTCTCTCTCTCTCTCTCTCTCTCTCTTCTCTCTCTCTCTCTCTCTCTCTCTCTCTCTCTCTCTCTCTTCTCTCTCTCTCTCTCTCTCTCTCTCTCTCTCTCTCTCTCTCTCCCTCCCTCTCTCTCACATTGAAAACAAGGAAGGGGGATCCGATTAAAATCTCTTTGTACATAAACTACCCGTTGACTCGCTGTCTTCCTGTTGGAAGAGGCAATTAGAGCTCAGAGACAAAACCTACTGTCTGTGTGTGGTGTGTGTGTGTGTGTGTGTGTGTGTGTTGTGCGTGCTAGGCTAGGCTAGGCTACAGGCCAGGCTAGGCCGCGGTCTGTCTGTGAGACTCTGGGCTCCTCAGGGCCTTTTGGTTCTTCAAGGATTGTTTTAATTGCTGCGGTTTTTCTGTGTGATGAACGAACACCGAACAATACGTTTCCAAATGTGTGAACTGCTGTGTGTTCGTCTTGGCCTCCCACCATTCTCCCCTCAAGAAGACCCGAGGTGATTTCTCTCTCTCTCTTTCTCTCTCCCTCTCTTTTTATGCAGCACGCCTTACAGTGAAGTACAGTACAGACTGAGACAATGCCCCCATTATTTCCCCCATCGTGAATAGAGATTTTCTTCCTCTGAGCATTCCGGTTTTTGGGCTTTTTTTTATTTTTTTTTCTCTAGGCTATGCGATTTATGTGACATAATTTACTATGACCAACAGCCCCGGCTCCTACCATTTCAGGAGGTAAAATGATCTGGAGATTTTCTCTAATCACAACACCTTTGATATGAAGGCTTTTGACAAAGTCTGTGTTCAATATCCATCATTAGATTAATGGCTGGCGTTGACTAAATCTTATATAACTTATTTTTATGAAAAAAAGCTATGTAGTCTGTGGGTCTGTCGAATTTAGGGATTGCGTTCCTTTTTAAACATTCCACACAATCTGCTGAAGTCGGTTTTAAATTTTCTGCACAGCGTAGGGTTTCAAACTCTCTCTCTCTCTTTCTCTCTCTCTCTCTATCTGAGTCTCTTTGCTTCTGCCGTTTTCCAGCGCAATGGCAGCCATGTCAACTATCAAAAAGCCAGTCTGCTTACAGGGATGACTGATGTACTGGGATAGCCAGATCTGTGTCTGCTCCTTATCTCCTGTATATGAACACATACAGACATATGGGTCAGAGACACAGGGGGGGGGGGGGGGGGGGGGGGGGGGGGGGAAGAGAGAGAGAGAGAGAGAGAGAGAGAGACCAGATACACAAACCCACCAACCTCACCCCCCTTCTGCTCTCTGATCCGTGCTCTCTGTCAGCATCCCTCCCTCCCTCCCTCCCTCCCTCTTTCTCTCTCTTTTCCTACATGTCTTTCATTCAATCTTGTGCACTTCCTCGCTTTCCTGTCTATCCACTATCCTCGGGCTTGCCATCAATCATTCCCCGCTTTCGCTCTCAGATCTCGACCCTGAAAATACTCTCTCCCCGTACGTCTGCAGCGTGCCGCGGATGCGAGCGTTAAAGGTCCCTTTGTCCTTTCGGAATATGTGGGGAGTGGCACCGTTTTTTCTTTGTTGTTTTTTTCTCTCTCTCTCTCTCTCTCTCTCCCTCTTCAGATGCGATAATATGATGACGGTTACGCTATTTTTCGTGGCAACGCGGCTGCCGCTTTCTTGTGTGTGTGTGTGTGTGTGTGTGTGTGTGTGTGTGTGTGTGTGTGTGTGTGTGTGTGGGGGGGGGGGTCCTCTCAACACCCGTAATGGGGAGCGTGTGCGTCTCGACAGCGATGGTTATACCTTTCACCCGTGGCTCTCCCTCCACATCGCGTGATTACACCCAGACAGATGGTTCGAGTTTTTCACCCTTTTTTCGCCGCCGCGCACTAATATCAGCCACGCTTTGAATTTATCACACATCTTAATGGGGGACGGGATGGACGTGGGGCTCCCTTACCGATCCTCTCAACCTCTGTTTATTACTGTATTTATTTGACTTGAGTCGAAGGAATGAGGGAAATTGGCCCTGGAGAGAGTGGGAGAGAGAGAGTAGGAGAGAAAGAGAGAGTGAGAGATGGGGAGAGAGAGACCGTAAGAGTGCGAGACCGAGAGAGAGAGGTTAGAGGGAAGAGAGGGAGAGAGAGAGAGACACGCCGGCTACAGACAGACGGGTGAGTCGGAGGAGCTTCGCATGGTACCGTCATGAATATAAACGTTAGGAGTGCGGTTACCGGGAGCCATCAAGTCCTCAGCTGTCTGATATTCCACGTCTGCTCTTGGCGGGATCCCGTAAACAATCAAACATTTCTCTCGCTCTCCATTTTCTTTTTCACTCTCCCCCCTCCAAGGAGCAGCAGGAAGAAGAAGAGAACTTATGGGCTCTCCCTGCCCGTGAAATTCATATAGGCTTATAGCTCGTCTCCCTCGAGAGTTACAGGCTGCTCGCGGTTAATACTGTGATTCATGGTGACACCCCCCTCCCCCGCCACTACCACCACCATCCCCTCATGCAAAACCCCACCACCACCGCCGCCCTAACAACCCTGGCCTCTATGCCCTCAGCTAGTTAACGTTTGCATTTTTTTCTCACATAGGCCCCTCCATCTCTACCCAGAAGGCCATGGGGGTAGGCAGATGTGCAAAACTCATCCTGCATATTCCTCATACGTGTGGCACTTGAATATGGTGGTCCTAAAAAAAATATTGGACCTTGCAAATGTAACCGTTTCACTTTACTATGGTTTGCCGTGTGCGCGGTCTTGCGACAAACAAAAGAAAAACACAAACTTTTCTGCTGTTGATCCAAAAGCAGGTTTTGTTGACGCTCTGTTCGCAGGCTTTGGAGGCAGGGTTGGGTTGGTCAGTTGGTGTAGTGCGGGTGGATGGATAGGAGGGCCCATAGTGGAGGAGGTGGTGTGGCTTCAGTAGAGGGCTGCTGGGGTGGGAGACAAAGAGGGGTTTTCATGTCCTCCGGGGGCGTATGGCTGGATCAACACTGGGCCGTCAGGACAGACCAGGAATAGAGCGGGAGGGCTGAGTCAGCCTAGCGCTGACTACACCACACACAGAGAGAGAGAGAGAGAGAGAGAGAGAGAGAGAGAGAGAAAAAAAGAGAGAGAGAGAGAGAGAGAGAAAAAAAGAGAGAGAGAGAGAGAGAGAGAGAGAGAGAGAGAGAGAGAGAGAGAGAGAGAGAGAGAGAGAGAGAAAGCGAGCGAGCGAGAGAGAAAGCGAGCGAGCGAGAGAGAAAGCGAGTGAGAGAGAGCGCGTGAGAGAGAGAAAGCAAGAGAGGCAGAGCGAGAGAGATATATAAAGACAGTGTGAGCAAAAGAGAGATAGTTGACGTAATTAATAGGAAGGAACAAAAAAAACGAACATTGAGACACAAAGCAAGTGTGAAGTTGAAATGGCCAAATAGATGAGTGTGGATGAGAATGTAGATGAGAATAGTGTGAGAAAGAAAGAGTGTGGCTGATGTGGGCTTTGGCTTATTCTTCGAGTGCACTGTTGACCCGTGTATCATTTGGATGGTAAAGTATACTTGGCCCTTGGAGTTGCTGTGTTTACTGGAAGGACTGCTCCCCAGAAAACGATAAAGCCTGAGACTGCGATGAGTTCATGCCTCCCATATGGTCTCACAAACAGCCCAACACCCCCCCCCCCCCCCCCCCCCACACACACACACACACACACAGGGAGAAAATAAAGAGGAAATACTCAGTAAGCTAAACAATTATCCAGCCCTCTCATTAAGTAAGAAACTCGTGACTCATTTAGAAGGAAAGAAAGATTGGGAGTAAAAAAGGGTTTGAGCTGAGCGGCGTTATTTGTAAATTTGTAAATGTATATTAATGTGGTGAGAAATATAGACTGCACTGTGTTCAAAGGGGAAAAACTTAAATCGAACTACTGTTTTTTATAGGGTAAGATCGAATGCTGTTTAAACATCCATTAAAATATGGTATAAATACAATAATTGTGTATTTTAGTTGCGGGGCTACTGTTTGATGGCGATTAGATCGGGGGGGGGGTTGTTGTCATCAGCCTCACACATGTGGTGTTGGGTGTGTGAGGACCAAGCTATTTGTTTAGTTTATCAGTGTATCTGCTGTGGATTACATGTGCATATGTGTGTGTGTTTTGTGCATGTGTTCGTGTTATTTTGTGTGTTTGCACGTGTGTTTGTGCATGTGTGTGTGTTTTTTGCATGTTTGTGTGTTTGTGCATGCGTGTATTTGTGCATGTGTGTGTGCTTGTGTCTGCATGTGTGTGTGTGTGTGTGTGTGTTCGTATGTGCATGTGTGTATGTGTCTGCGCATGTGTATGTGTTCATTTAGAAGTCATCTCCTGTGTTTTTCCTGTTGCAGAGTACAGAAGCGTGTGGTATGGAAGCTCAAAGCTCTCGCCCACATCAAGGGAAACCATCCGGCCTGGTAGCCACAAACCCCGACCCCCCCCCCCCCCCCCCCCCCCCCCCCCCCCCCACACCCACCCACCCATCACCACCCTCCCCTCTGCATCGCAGTCGTAATAACAGAGCCATCAAATAGCCCTATGTATAATCTCCGAACGGGCCAATTTTAAAGTGGTCAACTCCAGGGGTATTGGAATTGTTGAGAGCAATTTGCGGGTTTCGTTTTTAAAGAGGCACCATCCCAGTGGCATATGAACGAAAGTCAGTTTCCTTTTTTTTCCTTCATTTGGTAATATGAAAGATGGGTCCAATTATATCGCTGGCTTCATTCTGATATCATTTCAAAAGTGATTCATTTCATTTGGGTTGGGCCGAAAATAATTTTGTCATAATTCTGCCTTGTGTTTGTCTTCCCCGGAAATTACGAGCAGTTATCAATTCACAGAAATATGAGGATCATGTTGCACTTGGCACAGTGGGGCGTTTCAATTGAATCATTCATATGAAAGTGATTATATCTTCAGTAGTGATAATACACTAAGAATACACTGAATGGAAAGCAAAGCTTGTTGATTTGCACTATTCATTCTCACTCCAGCTCCATATTTCAATCTAACTTCGTCAATTGCTGCATGCAAATTTACTGGAGACAGGCTAGTCTAGCGGTAAGGGCGTTTAAGGTTCTAGGTTTGAACTTTGAACCCCGATGAACACAGCTTACCGGTAGGCATCCCCGAGCAAGATGCCTAACCCTCTACCTGCTCCTTACTGACAAAAAATCATGGTGAGTCTCTTTAGAAAAAAAGCGTACAAACTAAATAGTAAATAAAATATAAAAATACTATAGAAATATTTTTCTCTTTTATTTACTATTTAGTCATTTAGCGTCTGCTAAATTACTAAAAGATAAAAAATATTTCTGTGATTTGTGATTTAAAAATACACTTAGAAAGCGAGCATCGCTTGCTGCAGTGCCGTATTGTCAGACGAGCCAACGTTAGGTTTTTATTTATTTTTTCCTCATGTGCTCATTACTTAGCAGTCTCAAACGCTCTCTGACAGTTTCCACCGTCCCCGTCGCTCGCAGATATCCGAAACCCGTGAAAAGTTCCGATCGCTGCCGTACGACAAGTTCTGCTTTCTCTATATGCCCGGATCACATGACTCCCGAGGGGGCTTCGAGCATGATAAATGTGGTGCCGCCGAACACGTCGAACTCCGTAAAATACACATTGGGGGGAAAAAACGGAAAAGAAAAGTAAACTGCCAGATTGACCATTGTTTACTTTTATATACGTATAGCTGTATGTATATCTTTGTGTTATTTCGCATGAGTTTTTAAGTATTGGTGATATTAATAAAATTAAATAAAACGATTTAAGCTGGATAGTTTGGTTTCTACATTACACGCTGTCCGGGATTCAACCTGAATCATGTCTTTATTTGACTATTTATTTTGCACAGCTCCATGCATTTACCCGTCCAGTTAGTTTGCGAAGAATGAAGCCAGTTTTTTTTTCCCCCAATTGCATTTAGAAACATTTAGGCCCAAACATTTACAAACAAACCTAATTAACTGGGCTCTAAATTTAAACACAAATAACGTAAAGTTGCATTCACGCTTTAGGGGTAATTTATAAACATTTCTCTCTTCCTGGCATTGAAATGACAGACTTGGTGGGTATGTTCAGCCCTTTTAATCAAGTTGTTTACTGATGCCATTTCTGAGGCCTTGCAAAGTCCTCCCGTTTGAGTGTGTGATGTGCAAAACAGACCCTTAACATTTGCCTTCATCTCGCTGCAGCCCCCCTCCCGCCGTTTTCCATGTCTATGTCTACGACTGCAGGGTTGTGCTCATGCATGCCACCTTCATAATCAGCCATTTTGATATTCAAATGTGGGGAAAAAAACTTTATTTGCACGTGTGTCGAGGCGACGACCAGAATACATCTAAAAGGCAGCTGGCATTGGAAATGGCCTCTCATTTTCTCTCACCTTTTCAATATGGAAATGGATATGGTAACGCTTCAGACACAGGCCAGACAAAGCAGAATAAAGAGAGAAGAAGAAGAAGAAGAAGAAGAAGAAGAAGAAGAAGAAGAAGAAGAAGAAGAAGAAGAAGAAGAAGAAGAAGAAAAAGAAAAACAGACGGTTGATCGGGAGGGGACTCCTGCACTTTGGCACTATGAGCCAAAACAACAGTTTCTGTGAGAGCAGGAAGGAAGGCTGGCGTTATACAGTCCTGAATAACTTCCTCTCAAACATCCGTAAATCGCGAGCTCGCTGCGTCGGGGAGAAGCCCAGAGACCCAGTGTCATCTAAACACCCACTGTGTATTTATGTGACTCTGCTTGTAGGAAACTGATCACCGCCAGGTCCCTGCCGGACTTTGTTTGTTTGTGCGTGCACGCTCGTGTGTGTATGTTTTACAAGCGCGCGCCTGTGTGTGTGTGTGATACCGTTGCCTGTGTGCACAGTGCCGTGTATGTGTATGTGATACCTTTGCTGGTGTAAACAGTGCTGTGTGTGTGTGTGTGTGTGTGCATCACATAAGGGAGGATGTTATCAACAGGGTAGTGGTGAGAGATGAATGGGACCCCTTGGGGACACCTTAAGCCCCTGCACATGTGTGCAGCACCGCCGGCCACTAAAAATATATAACTCCTGGATACCTTTCAGACTTCTGGACCTTTCCATAAATCAGCGTCGGGACAGCTGGTCCCGCGCCTGGCAGGGAATCAGAGGGGCCTCCAGCGACGGGGCCCGTCTGTCACTCCAGACTGCCCCGGACTGCTTAATTAATGTGGCAATTGAACTCTGCATATCACAACGAACACACAGCCCTCTCTATTGGACCGCTTGTTATTCTTGGTCGAGAGCAAAGGGCTACGTCTCTGTGTGTGCGCGCCGTGATATTTATAGTGAATGGAACTATAAAAATGAGAACGAATTAAAAAAAACAATAGTTGCCGAGGTACTACTGCAAGAGAGGGCTTTTTTTTCGCAGGGGGTTGAGGGGTGGGGCGTGATGTGTTTTCCCAGTGAGGCGGATGAATTGATCACTTTGACTTCATTCAGTGCCACCTCGTCATCTCATTTCATCATAGAGAACACACACAGGCCTCTTTTTTCTGGATACTTTTTTATTTTTATTTTCTTCAACTGCATCGGATTTCCCGCTCGTTTCGCAGGAGTGGGAAATATGCGCAGGAAGCTCCCTCTTAAAGAGTTCAGGAAGCGCTCTGACACCGCACGACTCAACACAGACACGGGGAAGGGTTTTTCGGTCCCTACGGGGGCCCCTGAGCAGAGAGAGTGCCTCGCACCTATTTCGTTACTGACCAAACTGAAGTGTCTGACCTCCACAACCTCTCTGGAACAAGGGAAGGGGAGTTGTAACTCATCCCGCTGTTTTTAGCCTGCAATTACTCCCTCACTGCTACTGGAGTTCTCTCTCTCTCTCTCTCTCTCTCTCTCTCTCTCTCTCTCTCTCTCTCTCTCTCTCTCTCTCTCTCTCTCTCTCTCTCTCTCTCTCTCTCTCTCTCTCTCTCTCTCTCTCTCTCTCTCTCTCTCTCTCTCTCTCTCTCTCTCTCTCTCTCTCTTCTAAAAGCTGAGGGAGGCTGTATCCAACTGACAGCTTTGAGGGGGTGGAGGTTAATGTCTCTCCATTTGTAACTCTTTACGTTGCATAATGCCACCTCGCTGAGCCGTAAAGACTCCCCGTAAATCACCACCATGAACCTGCCCGTGCCACGCTCTAGCCGACGGAGGGAGAGGTGGGGGGGTGAGAGAGAGAGAGAGACAAAGAGAGGGGAAAGAGGAGTGAGAGCGAGAGAGAGGGGAGAAAGAGAGGGGAGAGAGGTCTGATTTACGACCCTGATTCTTCACCAGCGTCTCATCCTTTACGTTCCCTTTATTACCCTTCCCACCTCCCATCTCTCACTCCCACTCCCACTCTCTCTCTTTTTCCTCAAACACTATCTCTTTCTCACCATCTCTCTCTCTCTCTGTTCCAGGCCATTTCCAGGTCTGCACTCTGACTTAGCATGCCACCACTCCTCAGCCAACACATACACAGGAAGCCTATCTAGCTCCAAGTGGTGGTGGTGGAGGTAATAGGATGTGACACCATGTCAGGTTGACTGGGACCTGTGTGTGACATTTCATCTCTCCATAGCGGAGCTGTTTTTGATCCTGAAGGGGAGATTATTATGTTCCCGTTTATTTTATTTTTATCGAATGATGTGCTGGAAGACACCGTTCACCTTTGTCCCCAATTTGTAAAAACACAGTATAAATCCACCTGTTGCACTTAAATGTCTCAAAATTAACCTGCTAAACGTAAAGGTCAAACAACTCTACTACATCCAAATGTCTTCTTACTCTTCGAACAGGTTGCTTCCCAATGAAGGGGGCCCGTGAAAATAAAGGGGCCTTCGTGAGTCACAACCACTGTGGTTAGACGGCTGACCGTAGCTAGGGGCCTCGGGGTCTAGGCTAGGCCATGTTATTGAGGGGGGGGGGGGGGGGGGGAAGGGGTGGGGGCGGCACAAAGTTTTGACTATGAATTACGAGCGAGCGTTGAAGCGGTTGGGGTTACTACATGTGTACTGATTCAATTTCCAGGTTAATGAGGCAGAGCGTGTGCAATTAAATTATAATCATTCAGTCTGGTTCTTCTCTTTGCGTGTTTTCTTGTGCGAGAGAGACCTACGCTCGGTGAGTCTCATGAGCAAAAAAAGGTAAGGAAATCTCGCTGACATTGGAAACAAAGATGCCTTTCCCTGCTTTGAGTTTGTTTTTCCCAGATGCTCCTATATTTAAAAAAAAGGTTTTTTGTTGTATTAATTCAATGGATAATTCAGAGTTATTTTTCTTTGTTTTTTCAATTTCTTATTTCTGCTGTCCAATCCTTTGTTGTTGAACTCTGGGGAACTCTTGTGTTGCAACGGGAACCCCCTTCGCTGAGCTCACTTTGAACCCCAAATCCCATTTCCCTGTCCAACTCAAAACCATACAGGCCACATTTCAAGAGCAGAGAGTTTGTGCTTGTACTCAAAAATAGTGGACCTTTTGTTTCTCTTATTATGGCTTTGTGTTCCTATTTCTGCTTGCGGTGTGAGACACAGAAGGGGCTGGACGTTTAGCTTTGTAGCCTAAAGCTTTCTGTGTGTATCTGTGTGCATCTGAGGGTGTGTACAGTCTGTGTGTGTGTCGGTAGATATGGGTGGTCAATGAGTCGGAGCAAGAGAGGACGAGCATGATAAAGGCCAAAATGGTGTTCACAATGGAGGCCCGTCACCTCTTTCTAATTCTCCATGGCGGAATTATCCGTTGCATCGTCTCCATGGTCTAACCCCGGCTCTCTCTCTCTCTCTCTCTCTCTCTCTCTCTCTCTCTCTCTCTCTCTCTCTCTCTCTCTCTCTCTCTCTCTCTCTCTCTCTCTCTCTCTCTCTCTCTCTCTCTCTCTCTCTCTCTCTCTCTCTCTCTCTCTCTCTCTCTCTCTCTGTGTGCACACGCACAATCGAAGGTTTGCCTACACATCTGTTCACGTGTACCAATGTGTCTGCTTAGATTTCCCATAATATTTTTCAGATTCTCCTCGATCGCTTAGGAAAGGAGGGCTGGGGCTTGATAATGTTGTTTGACAGTTGGGAGCCAGGGTAACTGGTCGATGGCTTCCCACAATGCAACTGTAAAAACAAATAGCATGTGAGCGTGTGGTAGGGGCCAGGGAGGTGCCATGTGCCACACTTTGGGTCTTTGATGAAAACGCACACTAACACGTGCACACACACACACAAACACACACACATAAGGGAACTCGCTAATACACACGCTAATACACACAGACACAAACTAACACACACACACATATATACTTCTATAAATATTCACTCTAGCACACACACACACTTATATAAACACACCACACTTGCATGCAGACATTATTTAAGGCAGGCAGACACACACAAATACACGCACACACACACACACACACACACACGTATATATATCAATATATTCACTGACGCAAACTTAGAACAGGCGTTGCAATTATAAAACTTGAAACCAATCCTATGCAAATAAGTTTTGTGATAGGCACAATGAGATTTTAAGTGATTGATTTACCCTTATCAACACATATGGCCCAAAAGTGAAATACTTTAAAAAAAGTTTGTAAGAATGGAATAAAATAACTTGGGCATTAATGTAATATTGAGGAATTGCAGTTACTTCTTAAAAATTATCTTAATCTTTTGTGAATCTGGACCCTGCTCCCTAATGACATCTGAATTAATGTGGATAAAAAGCTTCAGCTAAATAACTGAATAATAAATGGAAACGTCTACCTTGCCTTCCCTTATATGTGGATTCTTCAGGATAGAGTTGCTAAGGATGCATAAAAGACCAATAGTTATATGGCAACAGAGGGGGATCTGTGGTCCTCTTACGAATATGGTAAGAGCACCTCATAGGCAGTGATCTCTATTTTCCAGAAAATATTCTAAAACGGTATGCACTGAACTCTATTTGTCTGTTAAAATAATATTCACAATGAATAATAAAAATTTTGACACGTTTTTAGTGATTGTTATTTGTAATTTGTGTTTTTGGCCTGTGGCTACAAAGTCTTGGTGCATATGCATGTTTGTGTGTGTGCGCGAGTGTGCGTGCATGTATGTGAGTGTGCACACATGCGACTTTATCATGCTCGACCTACAGAATATAATTGCTGAACTCTGGAAGTTAACCCTGATACCCATCACACACAATCACACACAGATTCCCAACACCATATAAGCTGTGGTTTTCACTGCGGGCAATCTGACCACCATCACCGTACCCCTGCCGCGCCGGCTCACCCTCCCCAGGGATCACACCACATCCCTGGGCACTTACATCCTCAGCACAGGGGCAGAGAGCCAAGCTCCAGGCTGCTTGGGCATGAGAAAGATGCATGTGAGTGTTCCATATAATAGAGGGCATGTTATTAAGCATGAAGAGAGAGACAGATAGAGAGAGCCAGACAGACAGAGAGCCAGAGAGAAAGCGAGAGCCAGCCAGCCAGCCAGACAGAGAAAGAGAGAGAGAGACCGGACGAAGGCTTCATATCACTTAGTTTATCATATACAAGAGTCCCGGGCCTGCCTGTCATCCAGGAGGGCGAGTGTGTGTGTGTGTGTGTGTGTGTGTGTGTGTGTGTGTGTGTGTGTGTGTGTGTGTGTGTGTGTGTGTGTGTGTGTGTGTGTGTGTGTGTGTGTGTGTGTGTGTGTGTGCTGATGGACAAGATGAGGGCCACCGTGACACACTGCCTCCATTGTATGAAGCCCCCCGGAGGAAACTGCACTATTACACGGACCGATCTCCCGATGAAATATACTTGAACGGAAAGTCGTCAAAACTGAAACAAAAACCTTCCTCCCCGGGAAAAGATACTAATCTATTTGACATGTTTATTTGAACGGTGGCTATCTCGCTAACTAGCTTGTTTTGATCCCTCTTCTTGACTGGAAACGAGACACTACAGAATAGACTTGCGTGTCAGAATAGAAAATGGCAGCTGATTAAACCATCAGTTAGTGTGACTATTTATCCGCCAGTGTCTTGGGCTCTCATCAAGGAAAATAAAGAGAAAAAGAAGAAGAAAGAAATAAGAGAGAAAGAAAGCTGTGTCATGGTTTTCTGAAGGATATGGCAGCTTGTGTGACAGTATGGGAGATATGGCTGAGGTTCCCAGGCTTGGCCTCAGGGCCCCAGTACTGGCTCTTTCCTGGACATGCATCAGCACATCCAGGGTGTGAAGACAGACAGACAGACAGACAGACAGACAGACAGACAGACAGACAGAGAGAGAGAAAAAAAAAACGAAAGACAGGAAGACCATCGCTCAGCAAACAAGTCAGGAGGGCCCAACGCGCCACACTTTCTTCCTTCAGACGGCCGACGGCCCCCACGTAAACACGACAACCCCGTGGAAAGTTTCTCTTCTCCCTGGAGGGTCCTCCTCTCCCTCTCTCTCCCACCCCCTCCCCTGTACATCAGTCATGTTTCTCCCTCGCTCCCGGAAAAATTCCACCCGTAGTGGCGGCTGCAGCAGTGGCGGCTGCAGCAGTGGCGGCGACCGGTTGCCCACAGAAGCCCCCGCAGACAAACCATGTGACCGTTATGGAGGCAAAGCCGGGGTTTGTGTTTGTCTTGAGCAAACTCAGTTTCTACTTCATCCATCTCATTTACCTCTCTGCCCTCTGGAAGATGACTGCTTTGTTCTTTGCTTGATCTTTTGGGTGGGTGGGTGGGCCTAAAGGACCCCCTCCGCCAACATACACACACACACACACACACACACACACACACACACACACACACACTCACACAACAAAACACATGCACACATCATGTGAGAAGGTCTTTGAAATTGGCGTGTAGTTTATCTGGGCTGTAACTACACTGGTCCACAGTGAAAGAAAGATTACGTTTGCATAATGCCTTGTTACCCAATTCAGAAGAAGGAAAAGCCTAGAACAGCAGTTGCTGGTGCTCAAATCAGAACAACATCGCCATCTTCAGGAAGCCAACGGTATTTCAAACATCGCAAACTAAACCCACAACTGCCACCCATAAGGAGTAAAGTATTCCATCCTGGATCTGGAGTACTCTAGTATCTCAAACAGATAGACTAAACCTCCTGGACTGTAGAGGGCACTCCAAATTCCTCTCCCTCCCCCGCCCCCCATCCCATTCCTAAGTGTGGTCAAAGTTGGACACCGGTCGTGTTTGTTTAGCCCCGCGGTGTTGACGCCCACCCACAGGTGCTAAAGGTACAGCGAGAACAGCGCCAGCAGCAGCAGCCCAGGCCAGCAGCCTGGCTTCACCCGACATGACTGCCCGGGTGCCCTCACAGGAAAAGGAGGAGGAAGTGGTGGATTTTAACAGCAGCAAATCTGAGGTTTATAAAAAAGAAGGAAAACTTGCGTGAATAGCAATTGAGCCATTTCTTTTCACAGCTCATTCTACATTTAAATTGTTTGTTATTTGAATATTTGGTGTCCTTGTATTGTCACAATTGTTTGAGATTGTGTGTGATTACACGTCAACGTTTATCGCACACTGCACTACCAATGATGGCTCTAAAGATTGTAGGGTACATCATTCATAATTGTACATTCTATCACGCCTTTTTAGTGAATCACTGATAAGGCATCACTCGTTAATTCAGATGCACACAGCTGAGGCAAGTTTGGCCAACTTAACAGAAGTTCATAACCTTGTTAAAAATAATAAAATACAAATCCAGCACCATTAATAACTGTTAAACTGTGCACTGGAAAGGACCCACCTAGAGATAGCGCACAAGGTAGGCAACAGATCAATTAGGTTAATGGCAAAAACAAATAAAAAGTAAATCGTTCCCCTTTGACTTTCCCCGTCGGGAAGTCACGTTTATTTTATTCTTTCTTGAGAAACAAAACAAGTTTGGTATGTTAAACATTCAGATTTCATGAATGGTCCATCTTAGCAGCATGCTGCTTGGCCAGGAGGGAGGGAGCGGGAGGGGGATAGGGTTAACTGGCAGCGATGCGTCTCTCTCTTATTATTGCCAGTACAACAAAGCTTGGTTCACACTCAGATGCGGCCTACTTTAACAGAGGGGGAAAATACGGCTCTGACATGTGTAGGAACAAAGGAGATGTTAAATCAGTTCCACTCTACACGTTGAAAACTGCAAGCCTGCATCTTTTTAATTTCCTCTTTCTTCCCAGCCCTCTTCCCCCCCCCACCCCCCCCTCCCCCCCCCCCCCCATACAATTTTAGCCATTGGCATCCAACCTAAACAGGAGGAGGCCCCTGCAGTCTTCGGAAGCTTCGCAGGACAACCCGTCCTCTTATTCATCCTGTCGACATGTTGGCGGGGGGGGGGGAAGAGATCCCATTTTTTATTAAAAATGGGATTCCTATAGCAACTCTTGCATCCGGTTGTTGTTGTGAAACATGGTGAAGAGCAGGTTGTGCAGTTGATCCCATATGGAATGTATGCGTTGACTGGTCTCAACCTCTGGTGGATGGGCTTGGACTAAATGTGGACTCACTTTGGATAAGCTTTGTGACTAAATGTAATGTCGTGTCATGAAATAAGGAAAATTAAAAGAGGGAAATCTGCTAAATTGCCGGAAAAATACTGAAAGTGTACATTCATTAAAAAGCATCTTGAACGATCTGATCGCTGGGAAACTGGTCTCCTTTCCGAGTCAAAACACTTCAATCCCCCTGTTAAAAGCTGAAGCCAAAGGATGTTTGAAAGCACCTCCTCAGTTCTTTAAACTGAGGAACAAGCACGCCAAGTTGAATTAGTGAAGAGACTCCAAATTCAATTTCAGTACAAGTCCCCCCTAAACGCAGGGCTCGAAACTACTGCCATGTTTAATGTAAGCATCCGTAGGGCTGCACACACCAACTTTTCATGGCAATAATAGAGCAATTACACGCTAAAGGGGAGAATGTGCATACCTAAACATGCTTAGGACATGGCCTAAGGATACAGCCTAAGCGTCTCAAACCACTAGAAAAGAAATGGACGGGGCTGCTGAAATAACACAAGTGCTCTGTTGCCATAATAGTAAAGGCTCATTTGTTAGCATTACATATCTAAATACCATCTGAAAGCCACGGCTCGTTCTGATTACGCAGGGCCTTGTAACGGTGTCGCGTTTCCGCAAAACCTTGTCTGCTGGTCGCAGAACGTATGCCCTTTAACTGTACATCACGTGGCTGGAACTAAGCGATGGTCTAGTCTGGAACTGGATCTCCGTTGTTGCATTCAGCAGATGGTATCACGCCTGAGAACGATCTTGTGTTTCCTCGAGTGAATATCTCAGGCAGACATTCAGGAGCCCTTACACAAGCACTATGCTGGAACAATATCATTAGTCCTCTTTTTCAAAGCATTTTGCCCATAAAATAACAGTTCTGTTTTTATCATCAGTTCTAAGTATTGCATCCCGCTACCGCCGGCGAAAGCAGACTTCGAAACACGTTTTGCAACATGTAAGAAGATACGAGAACTCATTTGCGACGCGATACAAACCGTTAGCCGAGCTCCTGCTAATTCAGCTGTTCCGTGCCACACAGGGTGAAATCCAGGCTAAGGCACCTGGATTTCCCTTTCGCCAGGCCTCGCATGTCAGTGTAATGCAGGACGACAGCACAGTGCTGGGGTTGAACTTCCCTCCGTTAAGATTTACTCCAGAAAGCAACAACATAATCATGTCCTTGTACCCCTTTGGGGGCCATTCTGCCACGGTTGTTGTTTTCACCGGGAGACACTGGATAAGGTTCCAGCAAACTTAGCTGACCTTCGCTTTCTCTCTCTCTGGCCCCACCTTGGCCGGGGTAACTACAGCAGAGCCGTGGCCATGCATCCTGGCACCCTGCCTGGCTAAACAATTTAGCTTCCACAGACAGAAACAAACCCGGGGCCCTATCGCTCCTCGCCACTCCCCCACCACCGCGCAAAACGTTCTCCTACCTCTGAAATAATTGTTCTTCACGCATGAAGAGGACATGTGTCAATCAGCAATTAAGTCAAGTTCCGCCAAAAGTTCCTTCTCCTCTCCCCACTCTCCACCATCCTTTTCCAGCTCCAGTGTTGATTCTTCTACCTTTGTCTGTGTTATCCATCCTGTTCCGGGTGTCTCCAGACACACACTTCAGAGCTGAAAAGTAAAATAAATGGTCAGCCATGTTCCCTCCCTTGCCCAGGGGCCTTGACCGTCTGCAGCATCCCAAAAACTGTGGGGGCCCCTGATCTTGTTTTAAACTCATCCCCTGGGCAGCGTTTTGAGGAACGCTCATGCCAACAGGATGTGAAGTGAGTGTATGGATATTGCTAGGCCAGACGCCTGCTAGTAAAAAAAGGTTGGAGTTGTCTGCTAGACCGTGACACAACTCTGAGACTGCCGACACGGTGGCGTTGTGTCGTGTTTGTCTTGGAGGGACACCAGCCTTCTCCATGCTTTAAAGAGTGAATTCACAGCCTAATGTGTGTGCGTGTCCAGCAGGCCAAAGACAAAACTGTTCAGCTTACGTGAATATGGGATATGTGCGTGTGCATGTGCCGTCTTTTGTGCGTGTCCAGTGGAAGTGAGGTGTGAAGAATGAGACATAGGGGGACAGAGGAAAAGAGATAAGGACAATTGCCATTGATACGCACTGGAATGGGCCTTGTTTATATAATTTATACATACAATTTATATACATTATCTATTCCTTTTTGGCTTTAATGAGCTTGTGCCATTATATGCAAGGACCAATTTTCATAAGAACTGTAAGGTTCTTTGTGCCCTTGATCCCGTGCCTCTGCTTTAGGTTAGATTATAGGATATATGTTAGATCCTGAAAGTTTAACAGACATTGCCATTTTCGAGTTCACATGTCCTTTAAGATCAACCAACAAAAGCTATTTTTTCTTAGCTCTTGGAGTTTAACTGTGCAGCAATAAAACAAAATACCATTAAAATAAAACATTTTGAAAAAGTAATACAGAGCGATGGAAATAGCAAGGGAACTTCACTTGACTTCCATCGATCCGGCAACAAAAACGATTGGTTCACAAAGGAGAGGCCGTGCCAACCTCCCTAGTGGACATAAAAGCTGTAAGAGCTGAAGCAAAAGTCATTAAATCCAGTTAGGTTTATGGGCTGGCCCACACGCAGGCGTCATAGTTGAGTCAGGTAGGCAACGAAGGATTCGTAAAACAACCGGCCCACCCTCGTGAGACAGACTGGTGAAGGCGCACAGACGCCTTTAATTCTGCTGTCAGGCAAATAAAAAAAAAGAAAACCTTGATTAGCACCCCAAATTCTCCTGAGGGAAACAAACTTTAACAAGTCAATTAATCTCGGTGGTAGTGTCGTTTGCTGCCCCCCCACCCCCAACTCCCACACACCAGCATCACAGGGCCCTGATTGGTTTTCCAGAAGGATGTGGGACTGCTTAAAATAAAGTGACATTTTTTCAACTTTGTCTCAAACCTAGGCGACTAACTGCATCCTGTCCGGCCCCCCTGACAATGGCAGCTGTCCAAATCTCTTGCTTTATCAAACAAGGGGCGACGGTTAGAGTGAGTGAGCTTGTTCAAGGATTACATGAGTCTGGATGCATTTGAATCACACTATACCCTTTGTTAATTCTGTATGCGCCATATGTGCACATATGCCAACGCAGTCGGGTGGCAACTAAATATTGGGATTCTGCTATACTATGACTATATGCATGCCTTGGAAAGCACAGATAATTCTATCAAAAGTCAAATCGAATGATATATATGACAACTAGAATCCACTCAGTCTTTATTTCTTAAATGTCTGCACCAAAGTCAGTTTAGCTCAAGCAAAAGGCTCTGCAGAACAGTGACAGGGGGTGTGTGTGCATGTGTGTATCTTTAAGAGGGCCATAGAAAGAAGGCGAGAGCGAGAGAAAGAGAGACAGAGATGGAGACGGAGAGATGGAGGTACTAAGGACCTGACACTCAGAGACTAACAGGAAATGCAATTACTGTCTCACTGGTCACAACGTTTCTCAACAGCAAGGCCCATTTCTCAGTAATCCCAGTGAGTCAACAGCGTGTAAGTATTCGTAATGAGTGCCTTAATGTTTTCACGCGATGCCCAGGGCCGTTTTGTGGTTTCATCCCCCTTCCATACGATACACCTAACAGTTTCCCGGTTATTTATACTGTACACAGGAGCAACAGACTCCCAGGGGTCTCTGCTGGGGAGAGGCCTCTGTCTTTGTGTTTGTGCAATACTGTCATTTAAAACACTGTGTCAACCAGAGACTGCAGAAACCTGTCTCACACTGCTCTTCTAACCAAAAAGTCGGTGGAAGGCAAGGGTGCAACTTTAAGATGGACAGGGTACCCTTCAGGTAACACTTTAAGTCGTCACTGCTCTAGGCTAGACCTCGGCCACCCATGATATTTAGCTTATACTATGTGACTGACGAGAGTGTTAATGGATTGGCTACACTGTTCAGAATTGTGTCAAAACAGTGTCACTGGCCATGACAGTGACGCACTACAGTAGATCTTAATCAAACAGGCATTTATTTTGAGAACAAACAGTTCTCCAAGAACAAGCAGTACCCTGGCATGCCAAATTCTCATTAGACAATGTTGATGAAGTTGAAGAATATATCAGTTTGAACAACCTTTTTTTAATTTATGTTGACAACAAATGCATAATATGGACAAAAGCAAGCAGATTTACCCATCAAAAGCTGGAATTAGCTAAACAAATAGCGTTTCTGAAACTTACAGTTCTTCAATTTGCTGCAAATTTTCAGATATTTGGGACAAGTGTAATTAAAAGAACATGCACACAGATATATGTACAGACACACTCACACATATTAACACACACACACACACAACCATGTGTGCCCACACGTATGCACACACAACTGCTGCCTTTGTGAAAGCCGTACGGGTCGTCGGAGCATAACTTTTTCAGTGCCAAAATGATTAAACAAATGCCCCCTTTGTGAGCTGTAGCCTTGATTAAACTGAGTCGTATGTGCACCGCCGAAAAAGCAATGCAGAAAAAGCGCCTTTGGTGGTGCCAAATTTACTCGCCCTGTTAAAACATCGTTGCTGTCAAAGTTGTTTTTACTCTCTCTCCTGGAAACTAAATTTATCATGCCTCTCCAGAGTATTGCGATTTTTGCACATGAATGAGCATGATTATTTGTGCGCAAAATAAACATTGAAACGTTATATGCGCTCGCGGTCACAGAATGCTGACACCAATACATTTCAACAAGTGATTACTTACAGTGCCACAATAGAAGACAAGATGGAGATGTTGCGGGTTATTAAACAAACTATTGGATTCTGAAATCTAACCAGATCATTCACAAACATTGGGAAATCAGACAAAACCGTCCAATTTGTTCGACAAATTACCAGACACGAATCCATTTAAAATCTTTTTTATATACTTGTGCTGTATTATTATTTAAGTAGTCAAAACAAAAAATTAGGAAGGAGTCATCTGCTTCCACTTATCAGGTGAACACAATGTGGTCCTGCTGGTAGCCTATAACTCTAATCCTACTTGCTCCTACATTATAGTTTCCCTACGTTGTCTTAAAACATTATTCTCAAAACAACAGAAGAGAGTCTTACCACTTAAATTTAGAAAGGTCATAATGAGCGTACACAGCCATCCTCAAGTATGTCTGCTGTCTGTTTATACCATGGAGGATGTATGAGGTTAGTCAGTAACACATAAAGAAAGCACTCCTGCCACCTAGTGGTGGAGTACTGTAAGCTCCTAGGCACTGAAAGGCATTTCCCACTGAGAGCAAGAGTGTGACAATGTTTTTCTTGTACTTCTGTGTTTCTTCCTTATCTTGTACAGTCATAATGGATATCACAAACGTATCTTTACCATTAAGAATATGTTTACGGTCATGGTTACAGTCATGATCACTTAGCATCGTCAACAAAATTGAAAGTTGATGAATGACAACTACATTTTCTTTTAGTTGAGTCTAGAGGATCAACTATATAGCTGCCTGGCACCTTTGTCATGTCATCATTCCTTTACGATTGCTTCTATTTGTATATTCTACCATGTTATCAAATGAGAACAGAAATACTTTATACAGCTCTGGGCATACGAAAAAGCCCTGGTGTACCATTAAGGCTTAGTCCTTACGGCAGCAACCCGGGTTCGATTCCAGCCCGTGGTCATTTGCTGTATGTCTTCCCTCTCTCTCTCTCTCTCTCCCATACCTTCCTGTCTTACTCTCATTGTATCTGTCATGAATAAAGCATAAAAACATTTAAATAAATCGTAAAGAAAAATCAGTGTGAAACACTCTCAAGTGACATGTTGATTAAGCAATGCCCTGGTCGGCACTGTATCCCTGGGGAGTTGGATTCTGCTTTTGAAGATGCTAACAAGAACTCGGACCCGGCAGTTAGGAGAAGAAATGACAGCGCGTAGAAGAGTTGCTGACAGTTTCTCCCTCGAGTATGACTCTGCTCTGCGATCACTTACACACACATGCACTCACGCATGCACATGCACACACACAAAGAGCTGGGGGGATTCACCAATTTGCCAGGAGTACTCGTGTCAAGTGTAATCAAGGGTCCATTCTAATGTTAAACATTTGAACAGCAGAGGATGAAATGTGTGCTTCTCAGCCAATAATTCTCCTCCAATAATCATTCCCTATTTGAACATGTGACCATGTTTTAAACTCAGTCGTTATTGCCATTAGCTGTAACACATTGATCTTATTGGACATGTCAGTAGAAAAAAGGACATTTAGTACATTTCATAGAAACAATACAAAAACTGTACTAGGTGGAACACAAGTGGACTAGGCCTACAACACTTTTCCTGGAATCAAATTAAAAGCAGTGAAGTGATAGCTAGAATAAGTGATCAAATCACAACCTTGCCCATTAGCTTTATGTGGCTCCTGAGATCAAGGACAATTGTAAAATGTTTTACATTTTCCTTCATGAGCTACTTGAAATACACTAGTCATCTTTTGATATAAGAAACATATGTGTGGGCACTAAATAATACAATTAATATATTTTCACTAACAAAGACAAGACTATAAAGGCAAACTTATTGCAAGGAGAGAGTACCCCCTTCGTGGGGGTAATAGTAACAGTGATCACATTACAGCTGAGATCATGTAGAGATAATATTCATAATTTATTTTTTAAGATTTTTAAGCTACACATTGTGATTATTTTCCAAAGGAATATTGATATAATATTTTCTTAAAAACATGCAAAACTCCCATCTCAAGGCGTCTAAGTGCAGTTTTACTTCTGCTCAGATGGGTAAGTTATCAGTGATTTTGTACCTGGTACTCATTTGTCTTTTTTTCTGACAGTTGTTCAGGGTAATGACATGATGAAAATATGTGTTAATTAAGTCGGTCAGTGTCTAATTAGTGACAGGATACTGTGTCTGGGTACAGACACTCATCAGTACCATATGTTCAAGATACCAACCATCTCTTATTTCAATGACTGTTTATCATCTCACTTCGACCTCACCACCGCCTTATAGCAATATAAATATATATATTTTTTTACTCAAAATAATATCCTTACTATAAGGTTTTTAATGAATCACCGGATGTTCTTGAATGAGGGATTGAAACTGAACTATTGGATTTTCTTCAGATAAAAACGTATTGTTGCGTCTAGAGGGCTCTAGAGGGGTCAGAATGGGTGAGACAGCAAGCACATTTAATTATTATAGTAATTATTAATTATTATAGATATTGTGGAGGGCCTAAGATGCCACAGACCCTCCACAAGGGGAAAAGGATATCAGCACCATGGACAACGGCCTTTCCCCAAAAGACAAGCATTGGAGAAAAGTCATTGGTCATCAGTATTATCCAGAACACCTGCTGCATGATTTCCAATGGGGAACACCTGCCACCTGCCAAGGATTGTGGGGACTTCCTGAAGTACGGTAAGCGACCACTGGCCCTGAAGAGGAACCCCCTTAACAGAGTAGAGATGCTAGGAGAGAAGGACGTTTTGTGTGTGCTGCCTACTGTATCTCACCCTGGTTTCCTTTGTCCTCCACCCCCCAGCCTCCAGCTCACCCCTGAAGCCCTTCCAGGAGACCTACCCCGGACCGAGAAGAAGTTAGGTTGAAGTTTCACCCTCCCCCCTTGTCCTCACAATTTCTTTAATAAACCCTTGTTACTTGTGCCCACACCCTGTCTGCTGTTGTCTGTGTTTACAACCGAGTCAACCCCGCCTGACACAAACTGCCACAATATGAAGGCTCAAAATTGTGTTATGGGTTTTGTTTTCAATCGTGTACTGGCTTGATCTGAAACACTTAAAAACACTATTTGCTGAATATTCTGTGGTTTGTCATTCATTTCCTAGAAAGAAAATTAATCTAGAAATTATCCATAATAAACCTTAATGAGATTTGCCACGTCTTGCATGAGAAATGCAAGTCATAATGACAAATAATTTCACTATTAATTAACAAACAATGACCAAAACACTCTTACTACCATTAACTACCATATATCATCATTTTTTTATCTGAGATAGACTGAGTAACAACTGTTAAAAGATTAACAGAAATATGTTTTTGCTTTACTTCCAACAGCAATTTCCAAGTTAACTCTGATTAGCTGGAGTATTTTGAACAACGTAAGGCCGCGGCCATATTTGGAAATCAATTGCTGCCCAGCCAAGGCCAGACTGATATTCATTGGGAAACGCTAACATGAATATCAGGAGGGTGTCACAAGGCTAGAGAGTTCTGGGAAGGAGGAGGAAGGTGACATCCCCATCGTAATGACCCAGGCCACGGTTATTTTTGTTGAACCCTTTCCATTTGCGAGTAGAGTATGCCTGTGCCCTGCTGTGATAGCTTTTATCACATTTCCTGAAATGGTGTTGTCTCAATGACCTAGCGCTGTACAGACCTGCAAGTAGATCTGTGTGTGTTTTATTCCGTTCATGAACTGAAAGTGAAAGCTGTGGTAAGTAGCAAACACCACTGAAATGTATTTTAACCACGTAGCTCCCTGAAGCATATGTTTAGTCATTCTCTATAGAAAGGGTATTTATGTAATATCACAACATGGTTAGAATTGGAGGTCAGGTCAGACAACACATGTTCTTGCAAGGCAAGGAACAGCTCATGAAGCCTACAGGTAGGCTGCAGACATCGGAGGGTCCCCAGTACCTTTCCAGCACCAAGTCACTACTGCACTATCCTTCCACCTTGTCGCTCTCAATGTTATATACAATATTTAAAACCAATAACTCAGATATAACATGAGATATCTTATAATAATGTATAAGATAAGAATAAATAACAAATGTACCAGTGCATGCCAACAATTATAAAAAGCAAATAGTTTCAGCCCCAATTTCGCATATAGTGAGACATCAGATGTTCTGAAAGTTTCTTCCAGATATTGTACCTACTACAGGTCTTAACTAGCCAGACCAATTGGGTCTGGCACATCTGTTTTTCTGAACAATTTTTGATTTCCAAGAGGCGTCACGCAATTGGATAGGCCTACAATCAATCATAGCAACGAAACGGGGGACACAGCACTGAGCAACGAAAAATTTAAATTTCTTCTCAACGAAAGTTTTAAATGCAGTCGTTTGTTCTTCTTTTAGTGAAAATATGCAGTCCAGTTTGTCTCGCGGAATCAACAGATCGTTCTACATCAGCGGCAGCCATCTTTGTTGTTGTTGAAAATTTCTGAAAATCTACTCTAAGCTGAACATTAAAGTAGCAACATGTAAAAGCCATCTTGTGTCACCTATCAGGCTGTCTGTGTCAAATCCACATAGCTCTTATTTGTTGAGTACTCAGATGAAACAATAATGGCCCAAAATATCTGGGACATTATTAATATAGTATTCGATGTCCAGTGAATGACAGACAGAAACCACCTCTGTGTCAAAGTAGACATGGCATGCTGCCTTTGAGAATCACGCATTTTAGCACATGGTGAACAATGACATGCTTCTGGTTGCTGTACATAAATGTGTAGTTTAAATGTTCTGTTTGGTTAGAAGATAAATATTGTTGTTTATTTCCAATCAGTGGATAGGCCAGCTTACTTCACCAGGGAATTACCATATCATACCATACCATACCTCATGCAACAGAACCAAAAACCTTCCAGCATTATACATATCTTCTTCCACACATGTTTGCTTTTGATGGCAAATCAGTAAAGAAAAGTCTATTGAGTAATCGGCTTCATAAATTGTGGCTATGCATTATTTTTAAAAGGGTGTCACGGTGACTCTTGAGGAAGGGCCACTTCCTTTCATGGTTCAGCTGAACCATATACGCCAGCGTGATGACACATCTGTGCCAGGGGATATCTGCCATCTACTCTCTTCCAGCCCCAATATCTGTTAAGCAGACTTCTGCACCTGGACAGTTTAAGTAATTAACATTTAGTACAACACATATACGTAATTTGCATTACGTATATCACCCGCCCAGCCTGCCATGATGAATAATGCCCCGTAGCTCTCCCCTCTGTGGCAATGCTTTGAAAGTCTGATCAGGGACTATATCATCACTTCATTGCCCAGCACCATGGACCCTTTACAGTTCACATAATAAAAGGCACGGCAGTGCCTTTATCACATCAGATGGCTGGGGAAATACAGGGTGTCCCCCCATAGATACTCATGACCATCTACATATGAACCTTAGAGAGCCTCCTGGCGCATGGGAATCTCCTCCTGGCGCAGGGTTAGCACCCAGGAGCGCGTGGCCCTGCAGAGGGAAGTACGGTCGGTTCAAGGTACCACAAGGGGTGCACTCCCCGGTCTGCAAAACATTTACGCCAGGCGGTGCGTTTACCCGACCATAGTTCCCTCATTCACGGTTCGTGAATGAGGACCATGCCTAAAGGACTATGCTCCCAAGCCCACAATAGACTCTCATAACAGACCATCTATAGAGTATAACTCTCAGCGAAATACCGCACACTGTCACTTTAACCATGTGCATAATGCACTCAATACTGTAGTATGCAACAATATATATATATACACATATATAAAACTTCATATACCGTTATTTCATTTTGCGCTATTTGTTTATTGTGTGTGTGTGAGAGAGAGAGAGAGAGAGAGAGAGAGAGAGAGAGAGAGAGAGAGAGAGAGAGAGAGAGAGAGAGAGAGAGAGAGAGAGAGAGAGAGAGAGAGAGAGAGAGAAAATACTTTAGCGTATAGACTAGTGTTTATTTTATTTATTTTTTAAACACACCCTTTATATAATGTCCCCTTTCACGTAGGACCTGTAGAAAACTGTGGAGAAGTGATATTCTAATAATTCAGTATTCCTTACCTATCTGATGGTGAGGCACTGGATGGTGCTGTGGTGGAGGCTGCTAGGTAGAAAGGACTTGAACAGGCTTTATAAATAAATCCATTGTCATTTTAGTTTCCTTAAGCTCTGGTAAAGTGGACGACAGGCGCTTCACAAATACCCAAATCAAAAACTGCTCAGCTAAGGTAATCTCTAATCTAAAGTGAAATTACATCATGTTGGGAAATGTATTGTTAGTCACTTAAAGCAGAATATTTTTCTTCTGCCGTAATTATAGTTTTCATGAACCACCTCATCAAAGCAACAGAGTTCAACTAAACTTAACAATTTCAACAAGCGCTGTGTAGTGCTGCTTTCTAATAAACCTCAGCATAAAGCTATAATTTGCCCACACAAATTGATTTCGTAGCGATCTTCACAAGCTAAAATATTTCCGTTATTTACTAGTTTTTTCAACCCACAATGGCTGAAGGAGGTGAATAAATTAATTTTTAAATTTTCAAGACGAAGTTCAAGACGAACTTTTCAAGAAAAGCTGGACTTAGTAAGAAAAGGTCGGCCGACACCGCAGCTAGCAAGCCTGTCCCAGCAGGGGAAAGGATTTGTCCGCCACTTTCAAATCACGAACTACGAGCGGTACCCTTGGCTCACAGCCTCCGAGGAACACTGCAAATTGAATTGCTGGGAATGCCTGTTGTTTGCAACGGATCAACTTGGTGTTTGGAGCCACATTGGGTTTGCAAACTTGAGTTGTCCAACCAAGGCAGCAACGAGACACCAAAGCACGGCCGGGCGCTTACAAGCAACGGTGCTTTTGAAAACTGTTGTAGCAAATTAAATAACTGGTGCCTGGCTCGAATAAAAGCTAAGACAAATGGATATCGGTAGTTGATTTATTTCATACGCTGCAGCATATAAAAGACACCGTTTCAAAGGCAACTCCACGCAGAGCAGAGTTCTGGAGAAAAAGCGCACTGAATAGAGGAGGGAAGCCCTTTTTGTAGACTGGAGTAAACAACATCTCAAAGATATCACGGGATGCCGTCATTTACGAACTATAACAGGTGCAATATGCAGTCAAGGCCGGACACAAGATTGGGGAGAGGAGCTTGCTCAGGGGTTTCTCACATGAGAACAGAGCACAATGCAGGAAAACAGGCAGCTGCAGAGTTAGATAGTTGCAATGACAGATATGCCACTATGGAGAGCAGATAACAAGTGATCATTTCAACTAGTTAGTTTAAGCAAGCTGACCTCGGAATAGGGCCTCGAGTCTTTTTCCACCACAAAACGTTCGGGGAAACCCGAGTAGACCAGCAGCTCAACGAACAAGTGCGCCGGTGCATTGGAAGTCATTACCATTTTCATGGTCTTAAACCAAACATTTGTTGTAATTGCATAAGCATTGTAATAAACCATAGTATGTATAGTGACAAAAAGAATGCAACACTTAGTATTTACAGAATGAAGACCGTTTAATTTAACAAATATATTGCTAAATGATTTACACACATTAATAAGTAAAAGTACTAAACTTAGCTAAAACACATGACAGCTCTTTCAATGTAGCCACAGTCAGCTGATCATGTCCCCTGTATCTCAAGATTTTTGTCAGTGCTTCTGTTGACATGTGAATACTGTATAGGAAGACTGATAGCTCCTCATTGGATGTATCAATGTCAACTGTTGATGCATGGACTCCCCCCTATAGCACGGGGCAAGACCTATCACAGGTAAACACAAGACGGACGGCCACAGGAAAAAGGAAAGGGACAGGAAAAGCAAGCGGTGCAGCAAGAGGAAGACCGGTGGGTAGAGGAAGAGGGACGGCATCAGCAGGCGGCACGGCAGGAGTGAGCAGGATACGTGACCATTACCCAGACCCAAATGGCCAGCACACTGGGTTCATGACAGCACCGTTATAATTACTGTTAGCAACATCACTCGTTATCTTCTTTAGAAATATCTTCCTTTTTATAGAAGTGAAAGGTCAGTAATTGCTTTGTACATTTAATAATTTATTCTTGTTATAATATACATTATATGGTTCCATACTGCCTTCTTTGTAAGGCATTGCTTATTCAAATAGTAGTAAGAGTATGTGATTAAATACAGAAGCAATGTTTTTATACACAGTACAAGACATCTATTTATATCTATAGAGAACATTTATTGTTTAAGTAAAAATGTTGCTTTGCGATGAATGTATCTACATTTAATAAAAAATATATATAAAAGGTGCAGCTCATTCAGTTGACTGTTGATTTTGGGACATGGGTTCGGAGGAACGAGGTTGTAATTTACATTCGGCTCGTCTCTTGTAGTGTAGAGCTGGCCCCTGTGAGGTCAAAGACATTGCATTCAGATGAGAAAGAATAACCATAATTTACCATCTCATAAAAATGTAGACCACGGTTATACCCCTATTCAATCAGACAGAACAGAAGCATATCAAAGTTCTGCTATTACGGTCTGCTGATAGATGCATAGTCCTCATCAAAACTAAGATCTTCACATTATGTTGGATGCTAAAGGACTTTGGTGTATAGCCTAGTGTTCATTTAAAACAACCAACACCACATACCCTTTATATAACGTCACCTTTCATGTAGGACCTGTGAAGAAGTGATATTCTAATAATTCAGTATTCCATACCCCCCTGATGGTGAGTCACTGGATGGTGCTATGGTGGAGGCTGCTAGGTAGAAAGGACTTGAACAGGCTTTCGAGGTCTCTTGCTATAAGTTGACGTGGATGGTCCACCTGTTTGGTAACTATGAAGAAGTAAAAAAAGTTATTTAGCAAGTGCCACAAACTGATAATACATTGATAGAAGAAATTAAGGCAGTGAAGTGTGCTTAGAATGGGAGAAACTGTGGAAATGGAATCATGTGGGGAGTGTTCTACTGAAAATCACAATGACCTATGGAACCAATTAAAATAGATATACGTATTTATAATATATGGCTTATGTATTATTCATTTATCGACAGTTATTCGTAACATAATTGATAAGGAGACTACACCTTTGGAAATAATGTTTTATGTAACGCCTATTATTCTGTTTCATCAAATGTTATTAGTGCGGACAGTGGGCATGCCGAAGTTACTGCATAACTGAATAGAAGACCAAGGATCAATATGGCAGTTGAATGTCAAGAGTCAAATAAAAACATGCAAGAGGAATTTCTACCTGCTCTTCCATCCATCCATCCATTCAGCCATCTATCCACCGAACCATTGTACCACACTAACAAAATAAGGATGTTATGTTAGTTATATTATTTATTGTATGGCCAGTATGCTTTGAATTCATGTAAACCCTGTCACGAAGGCAACAGAACAGGTCTACCAGCGATTATAAATCATGGTGGGTCTGACCCATGTGGACTACTGATAATGCAAAGAAATGGTCTATGCATTTTTTCAATCTGAATGTATCTTCTGGCGTTTGAAACATAACCAAAATCGTGGCTGTTCAACCATTGCCTGCAAAAAAATTATGTGTGGGCCAACATGGGGATGGCGGTTATGGAGGACATCAGAGAAGCCCACGTGCTCCTGTAAGGACTTATTTAATTCATATTCAATGGCGGTTTCAATTAAAAGTCTAAGCTGTCAAAAGGTCAGGCAGATTTGTGGTCAGAGGTTGAGCTGGGGAAAACATAACCTTGCCTTAGCCAACCTTATTTCCAGCAGTAAAGCGGTTCACCTATTTGAAGGTTTGGTTTTACATATTGCTTTGTTTATGATCCTAGGGGACATTGGGTCAAATCCAATTGATAAAAGCCGAATCAAAACCAGTAAAAAAAATAATAATAATCGTGTCTGCAATCCCAATCCATTCAATATAAAAAAAATCTGTTATTAAGAGATGGATGAATCAGCGCACACAAGATTTAAGATTTTTCATTCAAATTGCTGTGCAGGAATGCTTCTCATGGCTCCTCACGTTATCCATTATCATCTGAAAAGTCAAAGCTCTGGCTGGACCCTATTACTACACAAAAAACAACAACATTTGCAGTTGCACAGAAACACAATTATCAATTTACATACATACACTGTGAAAAACCAACAAAAATACAGTGCTGCATATTTATACAGAATCTATTTATACACCTGCCCTGCACTTAATAGTTTGTATTCGGTTTAGCTAAACAGACTACTGCATTGCTGCTACTGATTTGAAAAACCAATCAATTCTCATATGAATAGACCACCTTCAATAGTTAAGAGTTAGAGGTACAGCCGTTAGAGCCATTCCAAGTCTTAAACTAAAAATAGCAATTCAATTCAATAAATAAAACTACCACCCACCAGAAATTCAAAGAGAATTGCTGCCACCCTGATGAGCTAGGAGTATCAGTGTGTGAACAGACCACTGTGTATTGGCCACCTCTCACAGAAATGAAATGCCAATTATATTTAATAATAAAAGGTTGTTTTACCATTTCGGTTCACTTATCCAAGTACTCAATTATGGATGTTATTATATTCCGCCTGATTCAGTCAACCAAAATGTTAACTATCCCATTCCTTTATTTTCTCATATACCAGGATAGTGTAGAGGCTAGGTTGTTCCAACTCCCAGCTGAAAGGCACCGGGTTCAATCCCCAATGTACACCGCCTCCATGTACACATTCCAAAGCAAGACGCCTAACCCCTAGGCCACCCCTTCACAATGTGTATCTGATATCACTTTAAGTCACTTTGGATAATAGCGTCTTAAGTCTGTAGTTGTCACCCAACACACGAGGAATGCGACTACCGGTGCTATGTTCATAGACGTACATGAGGGCAAAGCCTTCAAAGCACACATACCACCCTAATCAGCTCTGGCTAGTTTCCTTACGTCGTACACCTAACTAAATGATAAGTAAATATGACATCATCCTCAGTTTCCCATTTTTACTCTCAGGCAACAAATGTGAAAAAAAGACCATCATACTGGTGATCTTTGGGATCTGGCTGTTCGCGGGCTTGTGGGCCGTCCTTCCTCTGCTGGGCTGGGGGAGCTACGGCCCGGAACCTTTCGGACTGGCCTGCTCCGTGGACTGGATCTGGACTGGAATGGTACCAGCGCTCGCTGAACCACTCCAGCTTCATAGTGATCCTGTCGGTCCTCTGCAGCCTCATCCCCTGCCTGCTCCTCCTCTTCACCTACTCGGCCATCGCCTGGAAGCTGCACAAGGCCTACCAGTCCATGCAGAACAGCGACTTCCACTACAACAACATAGAGAGGAAGATCACCCTCGTAAGTATAGCTTAGCGTGGCGATTGCCGGGCGACAGCCCATTGCTCGAGCTGGAAATTACATATTATAGCTGTAAATGACCCCGAGTATGGCCCAGCATTCTTCAATCATTTGTTGTTTTTTTATGTTTATTAATCTTAGAAGTATTTCCTTGCAGTAAGGTTATTATTTGGCTCATTACTTTTGTTATTAAGGCTGGCGCTTTTTTTTTTTTTAAGTAAGACTTTCGGGAAACTGAAAAAATAAACTAGCCCTTTTGGTAGACGGAAAAAACTACGGTAGATCGTCAAGTGTGTTTTGTAAAACTTCAGAAACTGTTGGCTATTTGTTCATTTAGCACCTGGCTGATAAGGGCACAAAGTTTGTCATCATTTCGTTTCCTATGGTGTTTAATGTTTAGTCATATTGTGGTCTTATAGTGTTGCTGAGTTTAATTCAATTGTGTTTAGGCAAGCATTACTGATACACTATATTGCCTTTACATGCACATGAAGGTTAATGACATCCCATTCTTAATCCGTAGGGTTTAATATGGAGTCTGCCCACCCTTTGCAGCTATAACAGCTTCAACTCTGCTGGGAAGGCTTTCCACAAGGTTTAGGAGTGTGTTTATGGGAATTTTTTACCAGTCTTCTTGAAGCGCATTTGTGAGGTCAGGCACAGATGTTGGACGAGAAGGCCTGGCTCGGAGTCTCCGCTCTAATTCATTCCAAAGGTGTTCTATCGGGTTGAGGTCAGGACTCTGCAGGCCAGTCAAGTTCCTCCACACCAAACTCACTCATCCATGTCTTTATGGACCTTGCTTTGGGCACTGGTGCGCAGTCATGTTGGAACAGGAGGGGGGCATCCCCAAACTGTTCCCACAAAGTTGGGAGCATGAAATTGTCCAAAATGTCTTGGTATGCTGAAGTATTAACAGTTCCTTTCACTGGAACTAAGGGGCCAAGCCCAACCCCTGAAAAGCAACCCCACACAATAATCCCCCCTCCACCAAACTTTACACTTGGCACAATGCAGTCAGGCAAGTACCGTTCTCCTGGTAACCGCCAAACCCAGACTCGTCCATCGGATTGCCAGACAGAGAAGTGTGATTTGTCACTTTTTTTCACAAATGTTTGTAGACGCAGTCTGCATGCCTAGGTGCTTGATTTTATACACCTGTGGCAATGGAAGTGTTTGGAACACCTGAATTCATTGATTCGGAGGGGTGTCCCAATACGTTTGGCAATATAGTGTATATTTGTTCAATTCAAGTCAGTGACTTATAAGAGGTTAATGCATTATTTTAGTTGTAGAATATTATAAGGCAGTAGTACATTAAGCCTTTTATCAGAATGTGAATAGATGGTAATACGTTTATTTTTGTTTTCTTTCATAGCTCTTATGTTGTGTTCAAGGTGTTCACAGATCTCAGGGAGCTACAGTATCGTCTGTTTGCTAAAAAATACTTTTTACACTTGTGAATCATCAGTTTGAGAGTCAGACCATCATTCAGCCGGGGATGCTACAATACCTATTAACGTCAAATATGGAGAGGAAAAGCCGTTCATTTGCATTTGCATCTGTGACTCTTGCGAAACTGATAAGGGTACTGGTGCGAAATAAAAGGTAAATGGAGATGATCAAAGGTGGTAAACATGGTGGTTGATTACACAGATTGTGTTCGATGGCCCGCGAGAGGTCAGCATCTCAGGATTCAACACGTTTAGGTGTCTGTGGACTAACCAAAATAGATTCTTACCCCAAAGGATCACCCATTCATCGTTTAATATTGAAGAACACAGTCAAACAGAAGATGAGTCTATGTAGCTCTTTTGGTTAAAGATTTACAAGAGCTACATGGTAAAAGAGCTTAATGGTTATTAATGGTATATACAAATTGTAAAAAAAAAAGATCATGTTTGGAAAGGCTTTAATTAAGTAACGCTCGTCTCAAGACACCACTGTTGGTTGTCACATAGGTGTGCACACATTATTTTTGGAAGTGTCATTAATACCGCTCCTATTGGAGTGTGTGGAGGACCAGGAGAACCTCAGTGCCCCCAAAGGTCTGAGAACGGACAGCACAGACCTACACGTAGAATGCAGTTGGGAAAGGTTGTTGATAATCAATATTATCACTCACAGCTGCTGCAGGCCTGGGAGTAACAATCAACTCCTGGCCTACTTAAGCCTGCCAGTGACTACCGTGCAGGGAGGTGTGGGAGCTGGTAACCCAGTAAGAATGGTAAGCGGCTGCTGGCCGAACACTTTTATGAAGATAGAACATCGTGGATTATGTGAAGACGGCTTGCATGTCGATGACTCCCGAACGGACAAGAGGAGCTAAGGAAGCTAGCCCCAGCCAACCCCTTTTCCCTGGGTGGTCAACCGATCGGCTGACGTCTGCTGTCTTGTGTTTCCCCCTCCACAGGCCCTGTCCAAAGATTGATCCCTGCAAGAGAAGATAGCCCAGACCAGGAAGAACCTTAGTTGCCCTTGTTAATCCCCATCCCCTTTTCTTACTTTTTTTGCAGCGGTTAAAATAAAAGATGCCCTGAACGGGTTTTAACCACAGCCGTTTCCGTGCCGGTTACTAACTGTCCCGTCTGGTGTGCCACAAGCGCTCCAAAATCCTTACAGCCTCCTCCCCAGCTTCCCTACAGTTAAGGGTCTCACTGAATTAATGAACAAGTCCTGCAGGACTTAAACTGAACAACTCTTCCGAATCTCAATCTAAATTCAAAAGCAGCCAGTACCACTACTGTGACACTTTGAATCAGATGGAAACATGACACCTCAGGTGCTTATTTTCAGCCAGCCTCTCTCCATCCTTTCTGCCCACTGTTCTTATTCTCTTTGGTTTCTCATTCCCCTGTTTTTCCCCCTCTCCTTCTTCTTGTCCAGATGGCGGTGATGATAAGCCTGGGCTTCATCCTGGCGTGGGCACCGTACGTGTCAGTCAGCCTCTGGAGCATGTTTCAACCTGCTGACCAGAGAGGCAGCCTCCCTCCGGTGATCAGCCTGCTGCCTTGCCTGTTCTCCAAGACCTCCACTGTGTACAACCCCTTCATCTACTGCAGCGCTCGTTTGCAAAGCATTTGTGTTGTTGTGGTGGTGGTAGCGGGCCGGCCACTGAAATCAAGCCAGAATTATGTACCGTGCGATGGCTCCAGCCCCATGGTTCTGGAAGACAATTTAAGTGGGAGATAGGAAGCAAGGCAGATGAGACCCATTGCCATGGGTGGCAACATAGAAGAGAGGTGAAACGCTTGGCCTTGCAAGATTCAGTTATTTGTTATAGGTTCTTATTATTGTAAATATTGGCCAATTGTTAATGTCATTTCCGGCTATCTTGCAAGTTATTTTAATTATTCAGCTGCGGTTGCAGCATTGCTTTGTACATGCCGCAGAAACAGGAATTAATTGAATTTGTCATATAGCTGTGTTTGCAAACATTTCCAAGACCAGACCTGACCCCCTGCAGAGAGCAGGATGGTTTAGGTATGGAGCAATGCTGCGGTGAAGATTCCTGCCACAAAAGGGAACAAATAAGCAATAAACGTCTACGCATTTAAATATGAAGAGAATTTATGAAATCCTGTGATCTGTCACACTGTGACATACAATGCGCTAATTTGCTACAGGGGTGCACACAAACTCACTCAAGCTTCAAAGAGTAGTTAAGCAAAAGGGTGCCTGGAAATTCATCATGTACAGTACAAATGTATTTTAGTATGGTGAGGCCCACATATAGCTGCTGTCTCTGTCCATCTCAAATATACTGTTGAAAAAGAAACCTTAAGCTAGGTCATCTTTTGGGATCCTACAGCTTTTCAAAATACACAACTTGATGGCAGATGGTTGAAATCCTACGGAAGATACAGGGGTGCCCAAGCGGTCTTGGTTTTTGTAATAGTACATTTAGGCCATATATTAAAGTATTTACTATGTGTTGAAAGAAAATGAAAATAAATAGAATAAATCATGAAGATACAACCCAAAAAGTGCAAGAGTCATGTGAGTACTTCAAATGAATCAAAGACACTGCCAACTTGTTCGTATGTGCTTCTACAACTAGCATTAAAAATAACATCTCCAAATGAGGTACTTCATTGAGCCGAATTGGGGATTTTTTGACAACGAAAAACAACAATTTGAGCATGTGGTTTTCTACCCAAATTTCATGAAAGAAAGGCAAAGCAACTCTTTTTTGCAAAAACCTTGTACGAAAAATATACTGGGGTAGTATTTGATTGTATTATAAATTGCCATTCTATAAGAATACACAAGAAGCCATTACAAATTTCAGAAATCAATGTCAAATCCTTGTTGAGAGTCAAGATAGATAGTAATAATTTGCAAGAATAAGGTAGAAACATCTGTGATGTAACTGATCAGGCTAAATGTTATCAATGTGCAGGCAGGGGTATGATAGTACAGCTTCATACACGTATTGTGAAAACGGGCAATTTCCGCAAAAATAATCATTCTAATCATAGACATTCCAAAACAAACATAGTCTTTACTACTACATTGAGTATTATTTGTACTACTACTAAGACTTTTTGCTTTTAAGCAATATAATCATTGCAATGATTGCTACAGTTTTCAGTTACATTTTGCGTGGCCAATAACAGCAAGCTACCATGAGGTCTAAAAAACATTACATTTTACCCTTAACCCTTAAGGATATAGAATATAGGACTACTTATATAGGACTACTTAATCCACCACTATCGGCCGGTTTTTCACCACCTCCACAATTTTAAGACCTTATCAAATACACAGCAACTTGGATCACACTTGACAGTCTAACACCCATGGATGGACTAGACTAGTGCTGTGTGCTTAATGAGGGTTAAGCTCAATTCAATAGGTCACTGACCAGATCAAGAAGCTCAAGCACTCACCCGTTCCTCTTCATCTCTTATCTCTGTCTCACAGTTCTAGTTGTTGTTGTTTTTTTCTTCCTGTTTGGCCTTTTCCTGCTTGTGGCTGTGATCTGCAAAGAATAGATGGACCACACATAGGGCTTGTACATTAGACTGCACCATGGGATTTTTTTTGGCGCTATGCCGCCGTATTGAGAAGACTCAAGAGAGTTGCAGTACTGTAAAATACTAAAGCATTGTTAATATACAGTCACCTAGGCTAATAAAAACGTTGACCTTTTCTACTGCAGTAGTCACACCACACATCCTCCTTCTCACTGTTAATTGCAAAGAAGTAATTTGTGAAAATACGTCGAGCTGGTTTGCCACCCATGTCATAATTAGGCTACTGTGTGTGCATGGACTGTTCAAGTCCCCTTTCCACTTCGTAGTCTAGTTATCTTGAAGCAGCCTCACTTTATCAGTAGGCAGGTTGTTTTTAATGTTTTGCAGTTGAAAACTTAACTTTACCAAACATACCCTTCAATCCTCCTTGTGTGATGGCACGCCAGACTTTAGCTTTGTATTAGCGGCCAAACTGCACCCATCCAAACGCCACTATATTATTGTTAAACGGGTCCCCTGGTGTCGCTGTGATCATTTTCAAATTGTTTTACTGCGGCTTTTTCAATACTTTGATGCTAAAGTCATACCCAATGTGTAGAAGTTTCGCATTGATGGCGTGACCGAAGTGTAGCCATCTTGGTTCTAAACGACAGCTGGGTGGGGCAAGTGTCAGGTCAAGTCAAGACTTTGACGACCAAAACTAACACTATTTTTTTAGTTGTGGGTTCAACATTTAGGGATGTGTTGTGAAATTAAACGTACCTGGAGGGTCGGATTAATTGCTTCATGGAGGCGTTTCCAATTAGCCTGTGAACCAGACGAATCTCGCAAACTGATGTTTAATTTGCTCTGCAGGAAAGGTCTGGCTCCACTCCTTTACAAAAACATTTCTGCCCAGTACGAGATAGAACGACCAATCACAACCGTTTATCTAATATGAGGCGGGATAAATACGATGAGGAGCGCCGTAAAGGCATTTTCAACAACAACAAAGATGGCTCCCATTAATGTAGAATGGTATGTTGATTCCGTTATCGAGACAGTAGTAAACAAATTGGACGGTATATTTTCACTAAAAGATGAACAAAGGACTGCACTTAAAGCTTTTGTTTGGCAAGCATGTGGCTGTTTAAAAAAATGTTGGTCGCTCAGTGCTGCGTCACCCGTTTCGTTGCTATGATTGGTTGTAGGCCTATCCAATTGCGTCCAGAGGCATTTTGGTCTGCCCTTTGGTGACGCCACTTGGAAATCGAAAATGAACGGAGAGGTTCCAGACTAATTGCAGTTTAGTCCTGACTTTTTGTTTAAAGGCTACATGGAGGGATTAGTAACTGAGTGTAAATGAACAGAAAAGTCAGTTTTTTATTTAATATTATAATAATTATTTTCCTTTTTGAGGGGTAGGCCTATTTCCAAAATGTATTTATTTAGTTGTTTTGTTCCTGCAGAGTTGGTTTCTGCTCCCTTACGTGACTCGAGATCATAGTTTTTCAACCAGTGAAGAGAAGAGCGGGAGATAACTGGAGGATTGGAAGACAGAGGGGGAGAGTAGGAGGATGAAAACTTGGGAGGGACATGAAAGGAGAAGAAGAGACCAATGTTTTCCATTGTAATGTTTTCCATTGATGCATCAATGAAAACATCCGTCTCTTCTGCGTGTGTATGTTTCGTTTGCTTAATGAACACACTGCTTTTGATGAGCGAGTCAAAGAAGGATTGCTTTTGAATTGTGCTACTGCGTGGATACTTTGATCCACTGTGAGTGGTATGCAACACTGCAAACAATTTTAAAGTAATTGACACGAGGTGCAATAGTTTGAAATGCGCATCAAAATAATTCTATATCGCCTATATTGATATCGCCTATTCTTATTTGAGGGGATGAATTGCTTAAAATGAATCACATTTCACATCACAATCACATCACAAATCACAAAATGAAAGTCGTTCAACTGTTCGTTCAACCTGAACTCTGGTAAGCTTCTCACCATCGCCGTAGGTGAGAACGTTGAGACATGAATGCGTGATGATCTGAGGCCAAAATAACCTGCCACAGTGCTGGTTGCGCCGGGTTAGCGCTGCTGCCTTACAACAAGAAGCTCCAGGGATCAAACCCCACTGGAGACTTTCTGTAAAGAGTTATCATGTTTACGTGCACATGGGTTCCCTCCACCATATGACGTTATGTTAATTCGCCTTCAGTGCATTTGGCATTTTATCTGTTTGACCCAAAGATGGGTCAAAAGCAGACGACAAATTGACCCCATGGGGGGGGGGGGGGGGGGGGGGGGGGGGGGGGGGTCGCTGTTGAGTCCTGCCTCTTCAAAGGTGGCATTCTGTTGGCCAGCGAGCGAAGTCTTTGAACGTTATTTATTTTTTTCCCCCGTCACGCTTTAGATTACAGCCCGCAACGTACTGCGCAATTACCTCCGGAGTTACGGCGTAATTAATAGTACTAACGGTGTACCAATTCAGTAATTACCAATACTTAAATGTAGCCTAGGTACTGGGGAACAAGATTTGAAGTTATGGAATAAAGGGGTAACAATTCGGGATCTTAGAAATAATTTATACTGCAGTTATTTTGTTTTTAACTGGCCTACTGGGTAGGCTACCTATTATTTTATTACAGGGTATGTACTCAGCAATACTCCGGTAGTTGGGAGGAATTTAGAGAGATTAGCCAGAATTTGAAACTAGGTAAAGTCAAGACAATTGTTCATTGAAAAAAAAAATACATTCCTATTTTCTATCGTCGTGTTGGCACGTCATTGTAACCCCCTACCGGTGCGTTAACCTCACACAATGAGGTTGCGTATAGGTCTACTGCGCACCGATTATATGTCTGTGCGGGTGATGGGCTGGATGCACCTGAGTTGACTGCCTTCTTAAAGTCAAACGGATTTGACAGCGCTGTTGCACGCTGCGGCTCAGAATGAAATGATTTATATATAATAGTATATGTAATATATACTATATAACATTTGATTTACAACGTTATATTGTTCTAACCCTAATTAAAATGGATGTTTATTCGTCTAAACTGTCACCCGCGCTGGACATAGGCGTCGGGGTGTATCTTTTCGTTATAGGTAAGTTTGTGTTTGTTTGTTTTTGATACTGATGTGAAATCATTCGCTATGTGGACTCTATTTTAGTATACCTAGTTGTTGTTATTGTCATGAGTAGTGCAGGAGGTTTAAAGGGTTTTGAGGGTTCACAATGTATATCAGTTGAAGGTTATTCTTACTCTGAAGATCGATTCGTACCTCCCCCCCCCCCCCCCCCCCCCCCCCCCCCCCCCCACAAACACACACACACACACACATTTTGAACTACAATGTGATGATGCTTTAGGCAATGGAATAGGCTACCTTTATTTTGTTGACTACCTGTGAGAAAATGGATACATCTAATTACAAGTCATATTTCGTTGATGGTTGGAAAACGCATTCCACAGAGAAGTTGCAACGTTGTCGACAGACGCACGTCTTGAAATGTCAAGTATCTTTCAGAGGGTTGTGGAGCTGAGCTTTGTTTGCCAGCTTTGTTTTCGGTTTCATGCGGAAAAGGGAGTCCGAAACGACCTGTCAAAATGAAACAATACATTGAGGTTGGCTTACATCACATGGTAACTTCAAAGATGGTTCCATGATGTAATACACATGCTACAGGTCTATAAACATCCTACACATTCCGGATTATGTCAATTGTTTTTCCTAGTAAACACATTCGCCGTGGCAAGTCATGTGCTTATTTCAATTTCAATAAGTGTTTCAATTGGAAACTGGCAGTGTATAATTGAAACACTAATGTTGATACCGCACACGTGTTGTGAGAAATAACTCCACACCAAAGGATCGTGCCCAGTTGGCCCCAAGCAGTATGCGATATACCAACAAATGTCCTCTTGTTTTGGTTCGTATCTTTGTTCTTATTTTTGTAGTACGTATTGATTTCTGGGATTCGCCAATGTTTTTCTTTCTTTTCTTGCTCTTCTCTGAGAGAAAGTTTAACGAAGAGGCCAAGAGCACTAACCAAGATGAGAAAAAAAAAACATCTAGTTTTCACAGTCCACAAATTAAACGCAAAGAAATTTAACTTCTAAATTTGTTTACAATCACATTTCGATTTTGATATGTTAGGAGTATAGGCTAATGATAGTAATTGGATGATCAAATTGTTGAGCTAAAGAAATAGCCTACTATTGCTCCATTGATCCCATTTAAGATGATAAAAACCAATGGATGGTACTGCGGGCGCTCAGCTTCCGAACAGAAGCTGCTGCTCAGATGCTTTCATTCTGGCTTGGTCAATGTGTATTTGTTGTTGCTTCCATTTTCATGTCAACCTATTTTACTTGAATTTCAGTTACTCTGTGTCCCTCCATGTTGACGGCATTCACAGCATCACAAATGTTTTGCTATTGCTGGGTCTTTCTTTCCCCTCAACGCCTGAAGCTCTGGAAATGCACACGTTTACTCTGTTGATGTTTATTTAACAGTACGTCGATTTCACGACTGCGGAACTACTTTGACTTACAGCCTTTTTTTGGTGGTCTCTTCAATTATTTGGCATGTGCCTGGGTTTGGCTTTTCTGGAATCGACTCCTTGTTTTTTCTCCTAACAGAAAACGAAGAAGAAATATCTGCGACATTTTAGAGAATGTTGTTACATGAGGCCCATTGTTTCTATTATACTATAATATTGCTTTCTAAACACATCTCATTGTAAGGACAAGGACATGAGCGTGTTTGATCCAGGCTGTGAGATCCAGGCTGTGTATAGTCAATATATTCTCTAGCGCAGGGGTCTGCAACCTTCACTATCAAATGAGCTATTTTGGTCACTCTCCCACCAAATACAATTTATCTGGTGCCCAAAAACCTATTTGACCCCTAGAATGAAGATAACACAGCATATAAAGTTCTATACATAGTTATCCTATATATAAAATAACTAATAGCCTATAGTTGGTTGCATTTATGACATTTGTAGTTGTAGAATGTGACGTTTATTTTGGGTGACAAAATATCAAAACATTGTTATTGTTATTTTAGTGTCACAGTATCACCTTGATCTCCAAAAACAGAGGTTCCCTTTGAAAGAACAATTTTAAATAGCCATTATTTATTTCCAATTTTTTCAAAGCTTTAGGGAGCCACTGCAGAGGGGTGGAAGCCCGGAGCCGCGGGTTGCTGACCCCAGAGTCTAGCGTATATTCAAGCATTCCTTTATGCGTTCAGGTGAAGCACAAGGACACCTTGACAGTGTTATCAGTTGATTACCTAACATAAAAACATTCACCATTCCCATAAAGAGTACTTTTAGAATCCTATCAAATTTGTATTTTCTTCCTAAACATTCACAAACACACACACACACACACACACACACACACACACACACACACACACACACACACACACACACACACACACACAAACGCACACACACAAACTCACAAACTCACAAACTCACACACACACACATACACACATTGGCAAGCACATAGACACACGCAAACAGCAGTTTAACTGCTTGAGGTCTTACACATACACATACACACACACTGCACAGTTGTACTGCATAAGGACTCAAACACACACTCACATACACACACATGGTACAGATGTATTGCAAATTCCCATGCCATTCAACAATGTCTTCATAGGTTGCTGTCTTTTAAATCCCTTCAGGGAACTAATGAATCCCCATTAATGTTTGTTTTTTAAATCTATAGTTCACATTCCTTTTTACCTTACAGACCGGATGCGATTCAATCAATTAATCAATCAACAATTTGGTCTGTTGGTCAATCATTAGTCAGTATCTCTTCTCCATCTATCCATCTGTCCATCCGTCTCTCTGTGACATCGACCCATTCCTCTATCTAAACCTTAAGTCCTAACACCACCACCATCGCCCAACCCACCACCACTCTCCTCCCACTCAGGTAGCAGCTGTCAGATTCCCCACCCGCCATCTCCCTCTGCTTCACTGCTACACAATCACTCCCGACGGCTAGTGGCGTGAACTTTAGATGGGCTACATTGATAATATCTTGTCTCTATTTCTCCTTCCGTCTGACCACCTGAAGCTCTTTCAACTCAATTTGTGTCACAGGGTGCACTACTACATTCTTCGTTTACCACTAATAACGATCCATGAGTAGTTTTGTATCAGTTGTGTTTCTAAAAATCATTATTCAGAAAATTGGTGGCCAGAATGATGAGTGAATCTATACACTTCACTGTAGGTTGAAAAGTTGTTCGTCTTTGCAACTATACAACAGTCCCTTGCTATTTGATGTCATGAGCTTCTAAACCCCAGATCATCATAGTCTCTTAATTCAACTGCCAGTTCATAACTTAAGGTTACAATATGTATTGACACAAAGCATTTAAAATGGCTGTTGCAGTCCAAATTTACAATATGAGAGAGTTGTCTCCGCCCACCCCCTCCTCCCCAGACTCAAAGCTCATATGGGTTGCCAGGTTGAGGACACTGAATGAGCATCACCCCAAAAGTAGTCGAGCGCAACATAATATTTTGAGATTTATATTTTGACAATGGCAAGCAACGACGAGTCCTACACTGTGAGTGGATCAGCTAATTTATATGATTGCAATTAATTTATTGGTGGCAAATTATAAACCAGGTCATGTGGCATCCGTCTCGAAATCATTCTGGGCTCTAAGCTGTCTCCGTATTTCAAATGCAACGCTAAGATTCATCCATGTCTTAGCACGGCTCTGCTCATGGAGCTTTTTTGAAAGAGGACGAGGCTTTTTAGGTCGGGTAGATTCTAGTACAATCTCAGTTGATCCAGTTCATTTGCTTGGTTCCATGGCTGCAGCACACTGTGTTTGTGTGCCAATTTGTTTCATATCTGGCAACCTGGGGCATTCAGAGAATATTGAATCAGAACACACAGGCCATTCCAGGCCAGAAAAACAAACGTTCCGGCCTGGAATGGAAATTTGAAAGGAGAACCTACTGGCCGTAGCATTGTTTTCAGAGAAGCAAGTATTTCAACTTAGCATATTTCCTCTAAAGACATATCATGGTCATGTTAGGATTTAGTACAGTACATTTGCCAACCCTAACAACAACTTTAATTTCCCCTTTGGACTTTGTATAGAGTTGGTCAAACATTCAAGGGTTTATTTGGTTTGACAAAAATTTTAAGTTTCAGTTGTTAGATCCCAATGATATTTCATATCGTGACTATATTGGTTATTGAAAGAAGCTTGTCGACTTTCATTTAATGCGACTTGATTGCTATGTAGCGACTATATAATAGTTTTAGAATAATTGTATACAAATCATGAAAAAAGAACATTTCATTTATGACAATGTAGAGCATTTGAAACAAAAATTATTCTTACAGATCAGTAGAAGATGCCATGTCAAAATTTTCATTAATAAAATCAATCAAGCTTTCGACATCTATCATTATTTTTCTACATAGAGCTACATGTTCTAAATCCTTTACAATGTATTCTTGGAGCCCCCCGCCCTGATCCTCTCCATAGGTATATTTCTGTAATGGCTTAGCCACCAGAGCCTACACTCTACAAGACCAGCACCTGCGACCCTATTAACTGTGATTGTATATGAATGGGGAAAATAAATCCCTTATGTGTGACAGTATCACATGCTGTGAGCACCACATGAACCCATACTTGCACATTCAAAGGATCTCATGTCCCCTTATTGTCTTGAGGCTTGGTAAGAGCAATTCGATTAACGTAATAATATATTAAACGTAAAAATTAATAAAAATAAGTATGTATCCTTTTATTTTATATATTACATTTTAATAAAACAATTATATACTTTTTTTTTTCCAGATGAAAGCAGTGATGAATAGAAATTTTTTCTTTCCAGTTGTTATCCCATGAAATGTTTTGCTCATGAAGCCAAAATAGATGTGCGTGATTAGACTGTAAGAGCTGTGTTTGATGGCTCGAGTGTTATCTCTTCAACACTCAACAAGACACTTCCTCTCCCTCTCTCTCGCTTCCCTCCATTTTATTCAGCGAGTATACACACACAACACGGGTTTGAAGTAGCCCTCTTTTCAATTGATGGTGTTGTGGTTGTTGTTGTATGCGGAAAGGGCCAGCAAATTTTCTCCTCCCAAATAAATTGTGAGGACAGCATTACATCAGTGTCCTAACATATCAGAATCAGAATCAGAGTTGCTTTTATTACGTCTTAATGTACAAGTACGCAAGAGTAAAATTATTAGGCTTGGATCCTCAACAGTCACAAAGCAGCATCAATACAAGATCACAATAACAAAGTAAGTAATAATAAATAATAATAAGTAGCAACATCAATACAAGTGTTCAAGTGGTAGTGGTACCAGCCACGGTGGTAGTGCAAAAAAATAAAAAATAAATAAATAAAATGCTGTGCAAAATACAGAACAATATAATGCAGATAATCAAATCATCGGTTGTTGTAGTGTGTGGGGTTGGTTTGTGGGTAATTAATTTTTCCAGGGGCCTGGCTGCTTGGGGGAAAAAACTGTTCGTCATCCTCTGGGTTTTGGGCCCGAGGCTTCGGTACTGCTTCCCCGACGGCAGTAGCTCAAAAAGTTTCTGATTGGGGTGGCTGGGGTCCCTAATGATTCTGAGGGCCTTCTTGACACACCGGGCCTTGCAGGTGTCCTAGAGGGAAGGAAGCTCACATCCGCTGATCCTTTCAGCTGTCCGCACTACCCTTTGCAACGCTTTGCGGCTTTAGGCAGTGCAGTTCCCGTACCAGGTAGTGATGCATCCTGTCAAGATGCTTTCCGTTGTGCCTCTGAAGAAGGCCCCCAGGATCTTGGGCACCAAGCCAAACCTTTTCAGCCGCCTAAGGTGAAATAGGTGACGATGTGCTTTTTTCACCACCTGGTTGGTGTGCTCGTCCCAGGTGAGGTCGTTGGTGATGTGGACCCCCAGGAACTTGATGCTGTTTACCCTCTCCACAGCAGACCCATTGATGGTGATGGGGTCATGTACCTGTCTCTTCCTCCTGAAGTCCACCACCAGCTCCTTGGTCTTGTCGGCGTTGAGAGCGAGGTTGTTGTCTTGGCTATACTGAGCCAGGTGGTCGACTTCATTCCTATAGGCCGCCTCGTCGCTGTCGGTGATCTGGCCGATCACTGTCGTGTCATCGGCAAACTTGATCATCGTGTTGGAGCTGTGTGTGGCCACGCAGTCATGGGTATACAGGGAGTAGAGGAGGGGGCTTAGAACACAGCCCTGGAGGGCTCCTGTGCTGATGGTCAGGGGGGCGGAGATCTTAGAGCCCATCTTCACCATCTGTTTTCGATCAGACAGGAAGCTAAGGATCCAGTCGCATAGTCCAGGGTCGATGCCTAGGTCCCTGAGCTTGCTGTCAAGTCTGGAGGGGACTATGGTGTTGAATGCTGAACTATAGTCCACAAACAGTATCCTCACATAGGAGTTCCTCTTGTCAAGGTGGGGGAGGGCTGAGTGGAGTGCTGTGGCAATGGGGTCGTCTGTTGATCTGTTATTCCTGTAGGCAAATTGGTGAGGATCCAGGGTGGGTGGCAGCATTCTGCAGATCAGCACCTTGATAAGCTTCTCAAAGCATTTGCTCACCATAGGGGTGAGAGCAACAGGGCGCCAGTCGTTTGGACATGTTACCTTGCTCTTTTTCGGTACTGGGATGATGACTGATGACTTGAAGCAGGTGGACACTATGCCCGTGGAGAGGGTGAGGTTGAAAATGTTTGTGAATACACCAGCCAGCTGGTCTGCACATGCTTTGAACACCCGGCCTGGTATTCCATCTGGCCCGGCCGCTTTTCGGATGTTGATGCGTTTGAATACCACACGCACATCTTCCTCTGCAATGACCAGAGCGCTGGCCGTGTCGTTTATCGTTTATATCCAAATGAGTTTGTGTTGGCACATTTGCGATATACGTCACAGCGTCTTAAGTTCAATATTTGTGTTCACACAACAGCATGTGATACATCAACATCTTAACATGCACATGTCGAGTGGCGTCGGCACATTTCTCATTTATCTGTGTTATATTATAGTCCAGAAGGTTGTGTTTGCACAATTTGCGAAACACAGAACGCAAAACGGGTCAAAGTAATACAAAGCCACCTGTTAACCCGAAAGATGCAAATCATTGTTGTTTTTTTCTCTCTTTCTCAATCCTTGTTTTAATCCTTCCTCTCACCCCTCCCCTCAGCCGGGCTCTCCATCGCGGGCAACGTCCTGGTCCTCGTCATGGCCTACAAGCGGTCCTCCAGCATGAAGCCCCCCGAGATGCTTAGCGTCAATCTGGCCTTGACAGACCTGGGGGCGGCCATCTCCATGTACCCGCTGGCCACCATGTCGGCGTGGAACCACCACTGGCTGGGGGGCGACGCCACCTGCGTCTACTACGGCCTGGTGGGCTTTTTCTTCGGCACGGCCAGCATCATGAACCTGACCGTGATGGCCATCGTGCGCTTCCTTGTCTCCGTCAAGCAGCTGTCCCCCAGTGAGTATACCATTATTAATATTATTACGACCTAGGATTCATTCATTCTGGTGGAGAAAAAGCCCCTGTGGAAGTCATGTGGAAGTCCGTGTTAGCAATCGGCATGAAGTGACAGCAGAATGTATCGGTTGTATGTGGGTTTCTAATCAACACATTTCTTTGTGGTTGCCTAACAATAAACCGTTTCTTTTGTGAGGGTATTTTTGTTTTGCCTCTTCCTTTCAACGTGTCTTTTGACAACTGAGATTCCTCATCCGTCTTTAGGTGGTGTCTACAGGTTTGTTTCCTGGTGATGACACAATAAGAGTGTTGTTAATGAGTGTTGGTGTGTTGACTCCAGCTGTGGGGATTTGCTGCTGCTGCTGTGTAAATGCAATCCCTTAAAACCTTTCATCCCTTCACATCCCAAGAAAAATATCCTCCTTTCATTCACTCACAGCGGTCAGTCTCCTCACCTCGGAGAGTGGCCTTCTCATCCACTGAGACGTCAGAGAGAGTCAGAGTGAGAGGGAGGGAGGGAGAGAGAGAGAGTGAGAGAAAGAGAGAGAGAGAGACTATTTTTGTCAGTCAGGGTTTGCTGTTTACCTGACATAGTAACAAAGGACTGGTTGTTAGAGAGTAAACACGGTTGTATGCACAGCATTCTTTAATAAGCATTTAGCAAACGTTAAGTAATAACACATCTTATAGAACATCCCCAGAGAGAGAGAGGTGTTCACAACATTTTGAGTCTCATATTATAGGATATTGTTCTTTTATCATACCTTTTTTGTGAATACGAATCATTAATGAGCAGGTAGGGGTTAGGCTTGGCCAAGATCTAGACTGGAATTCGAACCCAGAACCTTTTGGCTAGCCACATGACTATCCTAACCTGATGCGCTAGATGATTTGTGACACAGAACCATCAAGGAATTCATCCATGGAAGCTGTTTGGATAGGGGCAGGCCCTTTGCAGGTGATTGGGTGAACCATCTGTCTATCAGGTATAACGTACATAACCTAGTTCCTCATGCTGATTGGTCCAAACCACTAGTGGTTTCGGACACAAACGCATAACTTGAAGTGTGGCAAGATGGCCCAGTCATATACTGTATATGTGCAATTCAATTGAACTGTCGAATTATTTAATGGGCCTGGTGTGAAACCGTGAACGTTTTGTGTTTTTTCGTGTAGGGGAGAGGATCAGCCAACGGACCGTGAAGATTCTGTGTGCGTGGATCTGGCTGTACGCACTCACCTGGGCCCTGCTCCCCGTCATTGGCTGGGGTAGGTATGGCCCCGAACCCTTCGGCCTGTCCTGCACCCTGGACTGGGAGTGGATAAAGGAGGACGGCTTCACCTTTATCATTCTCTTATTCGTCTTGAACCTGGCGCTCCCCTCGCTCATCATCATGACCTGTTACTTCGGCATCAGCCTCAAGCTCTACTGCACCTACAGGAACTGCAGAAGAAGTGGTCTTCAGATACCCAGCATTGTCAAGATGCACCGCCGGCTGCTCATCGTAAGTCTGGTTTTGCATTTCAATTTTTTGTCTGAAGGGTGAATGGAATAAAGGTTGGCGTTCATAATATGCAAATGTTGTGGTCTGTAATGAAACCAACCGCATGTGTAGCTGTGCTATGGGGCTAGAAAGCATGGGTTGGATATTGATGTTGCCATTGGTGATGTTGAGCTGTTTTTAGGAAGTCAATTTTAGAGAGAACACGCAGTGTCTATGATATCACCTGCAGGACCTTTCTGTTTCACCACATAATATCAGTTATTGATGCCAGAAAATCCAGTCTTAATAGAAACTTGCCTTATTGGTTGTTCTGAGTGCCTATTTCTTCATGGCAAATCAAATCCAAAAGCACCTATACACCCTCCCTGATCCCAGTTGTAGCTTAGCTGCATGTGAACATCCCGTTTTTATTTGGAAATGTATCGATAAAATGAACTGTAGTTTACGAATATCCCAAAAGCAACCAACTCTACCCTACTCCTTCTGCTTGCAGATCGCCGTTCTGATCAGCATGGGCTTCATCATCTGCTGGACGCCCTACGGCATGGTGAGCCTGTGGCACATCCTGCGCAGCGGCACCCCCCTCCCCCCGGAGGTCACACTGCTGCCATGCATGTTCGCCAAGAGCTCCACCTTTTACAACCCCTTCATCTACTACACCTTTAGCACGAGATTCAAGCGCGAGGTGAAGCACCTGGGCGCGCTGTGTGGCATCGGCACCAGCCCGTGCCACACAGCTGTCTACAACATAACGGACAACAGGGTCTACATGGTCAGCGAACATAACGGCCAGGCCACGGTCATCAGCAACACCCAAATCTTGGACAGAAACTGCTGCCCTGGAACCGCAGACGCCCCCAAGAGGGGCAGGAGTGGAACGTGGGACATACCCGGAGAGTGCGACCCCCCTCCAAGAACAAAAGTTAGATTTTGTGCCGTGAACGGTGTAAAATGAAAAGGTTATACTTCCGTGTAGACACTGGGTCTCTGACACTGGCTTACCCCCTTGTTACCGTAGGTTACGTGCACCTGTAACGAATGCACCTGGCGAATGGCCCACTAAGTCTTTTCAGCTACTTTTATCTAGTTAATTTGATATATTAATTTATGATTGAGGAGGTTATGTTCATTTATACAACATTGTACACATTATCGTCAGCATTATCTTACGTTTTTTAAGATCAGCCATTGAATTAGTGACTTCTTCTGAGGTTGTGGACCGAAAGCATCAGCATAAAGACGAATGATATTTACAACAGAATAATAATTTAGTCTAAAGTATGTCAAATGTTTTTGTATAGTTGTATCACTACTTGCGTGCTGATCTAAAAGGGTAAATACTTCATGAATGAGGGTTAGTAGTTTGCACTAAGATGTTTCAACTGCCGTGTATGTTGCAGCTAAGTTAGACTGTGGAGTCTGTTAACTGTATATTTGTGTAGAAAGAAACATGAAATGTATTTAATGGACACATATGTTTGTCAACATGATAAAGATTTTGTCAACTCAAGATTGGCAAAACGTTATACGTTATACATTTCAAAATCAATATAGTGTATTTTGGTATAGTGGCTTTTTTTTTTTGGTAAAACATTTTCATACAACGATACAGACCAGTTTGTCCTTTGGTGAATTTTTCATTTTGATACTATACTATACGTTTAACTGAAATATACGATATTGCTATTGGTTTAAATTGAGTTAATGAAGGATAACATTCAAGTCTTTGGCTTGAGTTTATGTGAAAAGCTAGGGCATCAAACCATGAGATCACCATTTTAATCAAAATACCTCATTTGATTGGCTCTCGGAAAATACACACATCAAAGTATTTTTGTTTTATAATTTATTAATATATGATTTCAGTATGAGTGATTAGCCATTACAATACATGTACCCTAGTGACATCAAAAGTAGGGTTGTCCACCCAGATGCATGATGGATAGAGCAGCATACCAGTTGGTACAGTCTACTGGGTAGGCTGGTAGTAGTATGTTTTCTAACCTCACACCTGGTAGTAAAATTACATTTCATTACATTTATTTAGTTGACACTTTTGTCCAAAGCAACTGACAATGAGTGCTTTCAACAATGAGGATTTAACCTAAAATGTGAAAGAATAATTTGAGTACAAAAAAATGACTAAAATAAGCAAAGCAGCTGCTTTTAAGAGCTACAATATAGAAACAAGATAGATCCAAAAAAATATTATTATTAAAATATGGCCCTTAAAGTGCGTGTTTACTACGAATGAAATTAGAGTTTTGCCAAACATTAAACTTGATTTATACAATAGTTCGTTTCAACCAAGTAAATTTATTGGACAAGAGGCATTTCTATAAGTGCTGCCATACAGTAACAGCATTGTACATGTAACACTCCGCGTTACAGGTGATAAACGTTAAGTCGCCTACATTCACGATCGGAAGCTGTTAACTCAGCGGCATCACACAAGCCACCAAAGCGACTTTCAACAGACTCTTATTTCACTGGTTGCACAATTAATTGAAACATACACATAAATGTGCACGATACAAAATAGCGGCCCTGCGGTAACGTGTAACCCCAACGTTACACAAAGTACAAGCTAGTGTGCAGGAAAGTGTTTGTGTTGCGTGGCAACAGTCCAGTTGCGGAACTATGTGTTGGCGGAGCCAAATTAACGATAAACAAAAAAAAAAGAATAATCTGTTGTCGCCTATCACTTTATACTAATAAATGGTGCTTGTAGAACTGTCCGTATGAAATCAATATCCCACTCGAGGTAGTGCTGTTATACTGATAGCAGCACTCCCTCTGTGTGATTTAGCTTAGTTATTTCGTAGCTAGCCACCTGCATATAGCATGCTAACGCAAAAAATGTCATGTCAAAATATCTCATTAGACTATGTTTTGTCCAATTATTTGTATGCACCCTGCTGTTATTGGTGTTATTACAAGGTGCTATGATGTTAATGTTTTTTTTTTTGTGAGTTCATTGTTGATCATAATCAGTTAATTTATTTTGGGAAAAATAAAAATAAAATAAACAGGTTGAAATAATTTCTTTGATTTATTTCATAAGCATGTTGACGATAACTGTTCCATCATGCTATCTGAAAAACAATGACAAAAAAGTCTAAAGGTCTAATAGGGCCGACCAAAAAGTAAACCAAGTTGCATTTACCAAAACACAATTTTATCAATGAACTAATATAACCACGATTGGACTATTAGTAATGCATGATGAAAATAACTTTAGTGATGGAAAGTTGTTGGAGACATTGAGGCAAGAACTTTGCTGCTTATTATATTATGATTAATATGAACAACAACAACCAAGAAATCATTGAGAGTATTGAGTGAAAAAACTGTGGAGAGACACAGATCTCCCCAAGTCCAAAAACAATATATGATTTACCCATGCACTGCAAAAGGAAATGTATTCTATAATCACATTTATTACTTTAAATTCGGACAAAATCACCTAAAGGGAGAAAAAACGCAATTTATATTTTGACTTTTGACTGTATGAACCACCAACAAACCAATTACACCTTTCCCATTCAGCTCAGGTATCAGTTACATGAGCGCCCTCAGCAACAAAGCATTCAGAACACAACACCCAAGCATCATTATTGTTCAAAACATTTAGCCTAAGGCACTTTGAAAAAAACTCTTTAGGTCTTAAAATTAAGAGAATAACCCCCGAGGCTGAACAATAGTCAACAAGTACACCCTACTGAAACCACCTTGATATTCTGCTTCAATCTCTAGCACATGAATGCACGGCTACTGTATCAAGTGTAGTATTATGTAATATGACATATCAAATATGGGTCATATTATATTAGGTTTGACACTGGCCTCACTCTAGTGTGCCTTTGCGGTACCTATTGGAAGAAATTATAACAAAACAACTATGACACATAGTTTGGGCAAATAAAGCATCAAGTCGTGTGATGTGACGTGTAATGAAAGAAAGATGTTAATCATCAAAATAAATGTAATACACAGACCGACACCATACAATGTAAAATATTTCACACCCAATGCAATCGGTGTAATATGAAGTGCCGCTTCCGTTTCACGTTTGCAACCGTGGTGGGTTCTGCAAACAAAATCCACCACACACAAGCCACAAGAGTCCATTTTGCGCAAAAGGAAAGATTCACAACAACTTTGATGACACAGGGCATCAAATATATATATTTCTTTCCTCAAAAGCCTTTTACATGGCCTGCCGAATGCTTTCCAAGCTCTTCTCGATGCTGTCGATCACCTCTACCGCAGCCTGAGGAATCCTCGTTCCGGGGCCAAAGATGCAACACACGCCACTCTGGTACAGGAAGTCGTAGTCCTGCAAACAAAGACACGGAACACATCGTTAACCTGAGCACTGGATTCTGGGAATCGAGGAACGGTCAACGTACTTAACAGCCTTCACTTTTCCTCATTCAGAAAAGTGAAGGCACTGAAGTATTCGACCGTTCACACATTGTTCACACTCTATTTCTAGAACCAGGTACCCCAACAATAACGTCCAAGTACCCTCCAACAAGCAAGTACCCTGACCATATACAGTTTTTAGTATTACAAAATTCTTATTCAAAACATGTTTTATCTCTTACTAATCAGCATTACTGTCCTGTTCTTTCTGCGATGACACCCAAACATTATAAACACTATTTACATAATAGGGAAAGGCAAAAGAAGATGACAGAAAGAAAACGTTTGGAGATTACATTTACTGTGCAGATGAGAGTGGTTGGGGTTCTTCCATTTGCAGATTGTTGATTGGGTGGTTCAGCTTGTTTGTGGTCTGTACGTTGAGTTCTACACGGCCCTAATTTGTTTGCGCAGTACCACGCTGTTTGTTTGGGTTAACCTATCATATAGCAGGTCTTGAGGCGCAAGCCAGCTCTGTGCTGTCGGCTCCCAGGGATTAAGACCATCATTATGCAGAGGGATTACGGACTCAAGGACATCGATTTTGTTTGTCAGTATGATATTCCTGGCACTAACTGTCGGCTGTCAAATATATTCTGTTTCCCATTTTGACGGGGACGATGCCATGATAAATTAAATTAAATACAGATCTATTGGAAGCTTGTATGGTGTTGGTACTCACAATAAACTGTCACAGATACTCTCCGTTGCCGTTTTATTGGGGCAATGGAGAATGCCAGGGGCACTGGAGAATGCCAAGGGTAACGGAGAATGCCAAGGGTAACGGAGAATGCCATTGGAAACTCTAAAGCAATTACTGATATCTATTAGAACATTATGATGCTAATGCTACTATAGCGAACAGGATGTCATTTGTATAAGCGATTCGGGAACAAGAGACTAATTGAAAAAACGACTTTGCATCCTTTCACTATGAAGGACATCAAATTAATTAATGAACTGGTGAATTGATAATGATTGATAATATTTGTTAAACATGCATTATGCAAGTAACGAGCAACTAACTAGCAACTAACCCTAACCGTTAACAACAAAGTGTGTAAAGAATAAAACCCATCCATCCATGGCTCCATCAACCCTGTTCATTATCATAATACATTTTGTCCATTGAGAAAAAAACGTGAACATTTAACAAAGGCTGAAGTTAAAGGTACATCGTGCCGGTTTAGTTAAAAGCTAACCACTTTAGGCATGGCCTATCCAAACCCTGTATTCCCATCCATTTAGGTTGACAAGCCCATCTTCCATGTTATTCTCTTAATAGCTGTGAAAAGCAACCATAAAACCATTTATCTTTCCCAGAAATGCATTCTAATATTTAGCGAATTCTGAGATGGACGTATTGGCATGAAACACTACTGCTAGTTCACACTGACATCGAGTTTGTGCTTGCACAACATTTTTATTTATTTTTTACTATTTTGTGTGTATATTTATTTTTCTTTGGCTGTATTACATTGGTTCATATACATTTTATTTTTAGAGTTCATATATTTTAATTCAACTACTGCATAAAAAACTAGGAGGTGATAAGAAACTGGAGAGGAGCAAGACGAATAATTCCAATGTACGCGCACTGTTACATATGGCAACAAAAGAAATTGATCTCTCTGTGAACAATTCAAATACATGGAGGTATTTCCCAAGGTTTCACACTGTCAGGAGCCAACGGTGTATTGTTGTTGAGAAAACGACAGCAAGCCCTTGCGTTTTAGCGGCTCCAATGGAGGAAATGATGCCATAAACTCAACATCAAGCTAATGCTGTAATGTAGCCAACGACACAACATCCAGCAAATGCATCAGGGAGCATATGAGAGAGTGAGCGGGGTTGAATAACCTATCGGCGGCATATTTCGATTATTTGAAAATTAAACAGTTCTGTTTGCGCCGCAATAAATGCTGCAAATTTAGCTTTAATGCATTTTGGAAAGAACGATGGAATTTTGTATTTTAGAGAGAGCGATCGAAATGTACACCCAAGTTACGTACACATTTGCCAAACATTGAGACTCAAGCCATCTTCTGGCGGAAGAACAGAGAATGTGTCAGAAAGGTAAAGGGAAAAAGAGTAAGTTAAATATGTGCTGTGACGAAGAGCTGTTAGAATCGACTAGACACGAGACACATAGGAATAGCAAGCTCAGGGTTGCAGGACCTGGCTTTGGAGAGTAATTACATCATTGACACTAGATGTATATCTGCCAAGTATGACAAATCCAGATTAGGACACAGGAGAAAGCTGTGGAAGACACTGGGACGATAGAAAAATTCAGCTTAGTGTCAGCGAACAAATACACACATGTGATGCACAGTCTAGTACAGAATACATAATAGACGAGCGTTTCTCAAACCACGGGCAGCACCGAGCAGTGGCTACTGGACGGTAAATGTTGAATATGAAAAAATATAAATATTGGTCCCCAGAAGCTGAGGGCTCTACTGGGCCCTGGCTGAGGGTCAAGCCCTACTGGGCCCTGGCAGAGGGTCAAGCTATACTGGGGCCTGGCTGAGGGCTCTACTGGGCCCTGGCTGTAATAGAAGACCTGTCGGCGATGGGGGTTGTGGGGCGGCGATTACCTGAGGGGGGATGACCCCGCCACAGATCACCAGGATGTCCGGACGGTTCAGCAGCCTCAGCTCCTTGATGAGCTCGGGCACCAGGGTCTTGTGTCCGGCCGCTAGGGTGCTGACCCCCACACAGTGTACGTCGGCATCCACCGCCTGCTGGGCCACCTCCAGAGGGGTCTGTCCCGACCAACCAACGGCCACCAGGAAGGAAAAACACTTGTGTTAGGCATGAAAGATGCTGTCTGTGAGATTTGACAGCTGTAAAGGGAGGGAGCGGAAAAAAGCAGAAGGGGAGAAAGATTCTAAAAACAAGCAACGCCTGCTTTCATCCACCTGTGATTGACAGGCAAGATGGACTCCCCCAGGAGCAGTCTAAAATCCCATGACCCAGGTGCAGTCTAAAATCTAAATTGTCACATACGAAGGCAGGCCAGTCTACCTGAATAGTTATATCGCAGAGCATTTCTAACAGATGACACTCAAATTCTAGCTGTGAAATACCTTCAAGCCCCATTACACCGTAAGTGAACCCCCTGTTTCAGCTGTAGTTCAAACACTATGAGATAAAAAAAAATGTGTTTCGGGCGTGTTATCCCCATGGTTAGGACCCACCGTCTAAAAAACGAGTACTTTTCCAAATAAAAGCACCAGCTTCTGAAACACATCAGGGAGCGAAACTTGTTTAAGAGTTCCGAGCACTGAAATAAATGCACACCATCACCACAGGATCTGACCTGAAACAGTGGTCCGATGTCCACGTCGAACCCCAGGTCAGCAAAGCCCGTTGCGATGACCTTGGCCCCTCGGTCGTGTCCGTCCTGCCCCATCTTTGCTACCAGCAGACGGGGGTTCCTTCCCTCGTGCTTCTTAAACTCAACCACTCTGCAGGAGTCAACAAGACAAACGTTGAATCTCATTTACACAAGATTCTTTCAAGACTGTGTTTGACTCTGCATAATTAGTTCAAGATAATATAAAACGGAAAAAAAAAGACAAAAGATTATTGATCTACAATCTATTTTCAACAAAGAAGGTACAATGTGCATGGAGCCATCTCAGACATTCAAGGATTCGTGCTTGTGGCTTGGTGGTTGCTAGGTGACTGCGTGTCTGTTTTTGTTTTCACCTGTTCTGGGTCAGTGAAATCTCTTCATGCTCCCCGAACTCGCTGCGGTAGGCCCCGCTCACCATCCTGGTGCTGGCCTTGTGTTCCCCGAACACCGCCTTCATAGCGTCCGTGATTTCCCCCACTGAACATCTAGGAACGAGAAATCTTGTTTTCTTTGCCTTTTCAGTGTTGTTTATGATTCCTCCCATTTATTAGAGCTACCCCTCATGCTTATTTCAAATCAACCGCTAAATGCATGATAAATTATATATCCCACTAGAAAGTAAAATGGCAAGTATACAAGTTGCAATACAATTGATATTTAAAGTCAAAGAACCATCATTTGAACTACTATTTACATTAAGAATCTGATATGAACAATCCTATGTAAACCATTTTAAGGGACACCTTTTAAAAGCAGCAAATTCCTCCAAAGAAATGAAATGGAGGCATGATGACGGACTACTAAGGGCAACGGACTACTGTCTCTGGTACCTGGCCCGTGCTGCATCTACAGCCAGGCCCAGAAGGTTGCCCTCTCTGGTCCGGGCACACTCCTCGATGGCAGACAGGCACCTCTTGGCCTCCACACTGTCTCTGGTTTCTCTCACCTATGAGACACAGAGAGGAGAGAGGGAGAGGGAGAGAGAGAGAGAGAGAGAGAATTATCTTTCAATTGCAGCTCTACATAGGATGTCAGAACCAATTCAGTGTATTAGCAGTTACAGGAAATGAGCTGTCAGAATTACAATAATCTTCATTGTAAGCAATACTTTGTCATGTTATGCAACTTCCTATTTGTAATCCCCATCGTTATTCAATTATTCATTTCAAAACTAGCCATTGAATGCTGTATCCTTATAACATGAAGCTCACTGCATTACATTTGAATGTATGGAATGTGCTATGGGCTTGATTCAGTGGCCATCTTGCTGGGTGTTGGAACTGCATGCAGTTCCAACACCCAGCTAGTGCTTAAAACTAAAATGGCTGCTAGGTGAATAAGGCCCATACCACTAAGGTTTAATTTGATATTGAAATCCTTCTATGACACAATCTTAAGGTAGTGGAGGGTGTGAGCCACGCCACCACACATTCTCTGTGGATTTCTTTCAGCAGCTGTGGTACGCCCTATTCATAGTGCTTTCACAAAAAATGCCAGCTGACCTTCCACAAAGAGAAGGTGAAGACGCCACATACATTAATGCCACTTGTAAAAAAAAAAGATGGGTGCAAAATCAATAATAATAGTAATTGCAGATAATGTGCACCACAGATACACAGAACAAGCATCGGGCATATTAATCAGGTAATGTGCAGGCAATGTGTAAAAATCAGAAGGTCAAAAGTATTAAAGAAATCCAAACTAATGCATATCTAAACTGTGTTTCATAGATAACCTGAAAATTCATTATGTCAATTAACTAAATCTCACAATTGAGCGGATGCTTTTAATATAATTAAAAAGGGAAAAACCACTGTAAATGAGGCGCAAAGGCGAGCAGTGTATTGACAAATATTGCACACAAGCTTATGTATTGGCATATGGCAGGACCCAGCTGATGATGCCAATACAAAATAGGTTACCCCTTTTGTATTGTTTATCCCAGTTGGAATAATAATGTTTATCCCAGTCGATTTTCATCTACTCACAAGTGCAGCCCAAGCAGAAGTTGTCAATCATTGCGACTTCTGCCATTATTTACCATGGCAACAGCTTAGATGAGAGCCATTATAGGGACGTTTCCAATGCTCGGTTACCTTTGAGATTGGCAGGCAGACACGGTTAAATGCCTTTTTTGTTTAATCAAAAGGCCGGATTTGTCCCAATTAAAAACACCTCCACCTTCTCAGCTGATGCTGCCCTGTTCCGTTTTGACTCCATGTAAAAGATTCCATGGGGGAAGCAAAAAGGAAGAATTCTGTCCTTTTCTAGATGTAGGTCTCCCGTTAAAGTTAGATAAATTAATTAAAAAAGGTGCTGTAGGTCAACTAAACAACCAAAACAAAGGTCTCATCCCTCTCTGCTCCCTCCCTCCGTACGTTTCTCCACTATTGAGAAGTGCTGCATTTCACTCATATGCAGGGCTGTTGTGGAGGCTAAACGCACGTAAACGGCGTTTACGCACCTCCTACATTTCTGAAATAGCGTTAACACACCTCTAAATAGAGCTAACGCAATAAAAATAAAAGTCTAGTCTAGAGTAAAGAGTTATTGTTTTCCAAGCGCAAACCGTAGTATATTCAAAACTGCGTTGCATTATCAGTATTTACGGTATCGGTGACACGGAATCTGACCAATCACATCGTGTCTTTGGGGAAGCCGGGCTCGCGACAGAGACGTAGATTGGGGCTTGCTCTTGCTATCCAGCTCTAGCTGTCAAAGGTGTGCTAGCGTGTCTGAAATCATATCAAATGGACAAACAGCGATTTTTAAAACGTGAAAAGAGCAAGCCTCCTCCCGCCGATGCCAGCAAAATATCACAAAATGAGCGCAAAAACGTATTAAACAGGGAATGTGCAGGCAATGGGTAAAAATTGGAAGGTCGAAAGCATTAAAGTAATCCAAATTGATGCATATCATAACTGTTTTGCATAGATTACCTGAAAGTCCGTTATGACAATTAACTTATTCTCACGATTGAGAGGATGCTTTCAATACAATTAAAAGGGAAAAACTATTGTAAATGAGATGCGAAGGCGAGTAGAGTATATTGAGAAATATTGCACACCAGCATACAAAAAATATTCCCTCAACAGAAACAGATCAGACGTTTCCTAGTACGTCATTAGTCTATTGATAATGGAAGGAACCACGGCTTGAAAGCCAAACTCTTTTGGTTTGGACAGTATGTGTTTATTTAAATAAACTAAAAGGGTTTAAGTGGAAGGCAATATGGCAGGACCCAGCTGACGACATAAATGCAAAAGGGACTACCCATTTCATTGGTGTGTTCTTTTGTTAAACAAATGATTTGCAACTCACTATTAGCAGAGGTCAAAAAATTATTTGTGCAGCCCTAGCGCGTGTGTGTGCGCGTGTATGTTTAACCCAGTTGCTTTTCATCTAATCATAAGTGCAGCCCAAGAAAAACGTGTAAATCATTGCAGCTTCTGCTATTATTTACCATGGCAACAGCTTAGATGAGAGAGAGAGAGAGAGGAGAGGGGCGGACAGATGCAGGTAAATGCATTTTCCGTTGAATCGAAAGGGCTGATTTGTCACAATTAAAAACACCTCCACCATCTCCTTGGGTAATGCTGCCCTGTTCCGTGTTGACTTCATGTAAAGAATTCCATGGGGGAAGCAAAAAGACCAACATCCTTTTCTAGATGTAGGTCTCCCATTAATGTTGGATACATGAAAAGGTGCTGTAGGTAACAAACGGCAGTTATCAAGAGAGCGAGCACAGAAAATATTTTGAAACTAAAAAACCAAAACAAACATGTTGCATTTCACTCACATGTGATTGACAGGCAAGATGGATTCCACAAACCAATCAAGGAAGTAATGCCCTGATTGGGCAGAAAGGAGAAGGTAACGGTCTAAAATATAAATTGTCTCATACAGAGTCAGGTCTGTCAACTCGAAACAGATATTCTCACAGCGCATTTCACTCACTAATAGCCGATGTATAGCTGTGGCATTTCGAACAAATTACACTAACATTAAAGCTCTTATCCGTTACCTATAGCACCTTTAACAACTCTTCTACAGAAGTTTGCATTTACTATGCCAGACCATAATTGGTAGTGTTTCCTATTGGATATTGAACAAAACAATCCAATTGTATGCAGCCAACTTGGTCACTTAGCAAATGTATCAACACTGTTTACTATTCAAAGCAGAGGCACCATAATCAAGCATATTATCTTATCTGTCCCATCTCTGAGGGGCCCACTCGCCTTCTTGAGCTTGTCCACCTGTTTCTGGCGGACTACAGTGTTATCGATGGCCAGCACCTCCACCTTCTCCTCCTTCTCCAGACGATACTTGTTTACGCCAACGATGACGTCAGTGCCTATCAGAAACACACAAGTGCGATGAAAATACAGAGACAGACATCAGGTTGAACAGCTATTTACTAGGCAAGCAACACAGACACACTCAGACTGTTTGATTGTGTAGAACAGAATCCAACATATTATAAAACCCAGATGATGGGATGACTACAAATTGTAGACTGAAAATTGTGTTTGCGCACAAACATTTACGCCAAAATAAATGAGGCTTTGCACATAGTGCACTCACAATCGATTTATTATTATGTTTTATTGTTATACCATTGTATTAAACTATTTATGTTGGAATGCAACAGAGCCCTCCTGGAATCAGTGATCACACTAACACCTTTCTGCACCCGCGCACATCAGCACATGTACATATCAACAAAGCACCTCACACACACCTCAGTACCGCTGTTGGAAAAAAATGATAGGTGCAACACTGCAGCTCTCTTGCTGAACACCCAGAGCAACACACCAAGTCAACTCTAATCTTTTATAAGATATTTCAATTCTGTCATTTTCAAAATGTCAATTTTTGCAATTCAAAACTTGGACGTATAGATTAAACACTGTACAGGGCTGACCAATGTCGCTCTTACAAAATTGGCTCAGAATAAATATTCACTGTGTGGCAAACTGTGTTTGAATTGTAAAGACTCACACATCCAAATGTGTAGTGCTGGTGCGTCGCCGTGTAGAAGTGCATGTAAGAATTGAAAACAACTCCTGCACTCAGCAGTTTACATTGCAACACCTTTCTATCCAAGACCGTCGTCAGACTGATTTCAATCAAACAAAAAGGAAAAGCTAAAGGCGTCATCACCCCTTGCATGCATTTCAAGGGAAGCGGTAGCAATATGCAGGCTGCTGCGTATTGTTGGAACTTCTGCTGTGTAATAATAGATCACTTGCTATGGGGATGACAGGACCCACACTGTGCCCTGTCAATCAGAAGTAAGCCCTGGTCCCCTGCAGGGATCGAAGGCATCTGTGTATGCTAGCATGAACAATTGGGCTGAGACATCGCCGCCTTTGAGTATTAAGTGTGCATGACGTATCTTCGGAAGAGATACTTTCGGAGCCCTTTCTGAGACCACGCTAAAGGGAGAGCACTAGGACACTGGCGGTATTAATTAGAATCTGGAGAATCAACAAAATCCAATTGATCTGTAAGTGTTTTTAGTGTTCACTTTATGTTTGTATGTAAGGAGCTTCAAATCCATTGACAATGCAGTCGAGAGACGTGCACCTAGTGCATACACCATCCACGAATAAGTGATGAGGAGGAGGCGATGCCTTCGCAAGTCTGTGTGTCGGTTTCAGTTTCCCGAGAGGATAATACAGCAATGCGGTTCTATGAAGCTTAATCGTTAGAGGAGGGCAAGAACACTCCTCGGGTAGGGGTTTTGATCACTCCATTCATGCTATGACAGTATGCACTTTGGTTAAAAGCAGCCACAATTTTTATGCCGAACAAATATAAATACATCGAACCACCGTGTCGCTTCACCAATCTCCATTGTCCGAAATGAACATCTGCCACCAGCTAATTAAAGGCAGGTATATTGGACCCTTTTCACTAGTTACGGGTCTGCTCCTTTTATATATAAGGCCAGGGATAGTAGGCTAAACTAGGGAAGATATCACACACTGACCATGGACCATGTGCCCTGCTACGTGAAAGTAACACAAGTAGACTCATAATTAGTGTTATGAGTGACACCTGCGTTTGCCCTGCGATGACAGCGTATGAAAAAGGTATATTGCTTGGCTGGAGATTTTTCAACTCTGGTGGGTCAAAGAATTATAAATAATATATTTTAATAAATAATTAAAATTTTGGACCAGGTATATAGGTTTCATAACCCAGGTCTTACACTGGCTTCTTCTGCAGTCCCCCCGCCCCCCTGGGGGATGGGCGCTTCGTTGGCTGTCATGGAAACGCACACATTCCAATTACCCTATGATGCGGAGCAAGGAAATCAGGGAAGTAATCTCAGAATCCAGCTAGACCAACAAAAGGAGGGGACTTATCTTAGGATGCACAGTTTTCTAATTGAAGTGCAAAGTATTTGGCTGAAGCCAATGACTACAGATGAGGACCGGAACTCAGGCTCTTTAAGCATAGGGCTTCTCAAGTCTTCTGCCGTTTCTGCTCCAACAGCTCCTACGCGTTATTATGGAGGGGCCGTCAGCTTCACCTTCCCTATAGGCCATTTTCCTAGAGGCTTCATCGTAGGACAAACAAAGATGTCGCTCATAACACTTATTATGAGTCTGCTCGTTTTTTGTACCAGGGAAGGGGTAGCAGACTTATCTTCACTAGATAAGTCTGCATTCATGCAGTCATAGCATGAATGCAGTGATCAGAACCCCTACCCGAGGAGTGTTCTTGCCCTCACCACCCTTGCCGTGGTACATAAAGGTAGCAGACCCATAATTAGTGTTATGAGTGACACCTGTGTGTTCTCCAATGATGACACCTCTGGGAAAAGGGTCTACTACTTGGTTATTACTCATTAGACACGAGTGATATCTGCTCAAACAACTGATGATTTCTGTTCATTCATTATGTATCTGTTGTCGATTGTTTTATTGAAATGATCTTGCACCAAATGTATAATGAACACAATACATCAGCCAATCTAAAAAAAATAATTGAACAGCCACCGGAATGCCCTTTTATACACTATTATGTGCTCTTTCATTGCTATGGTTAATACAACTATTTGAGCTTGGACATACTTCACTGGACTCACTTCAAACATTGCTTTGATTTTTATCTCTGGGTAATGAACTGATATGCAGAAAATGATCCATCTAGTCAATGGGCTGAAAGCCACACTCCAGTATTTGGCGTATCATTTGTTGTGGTCAAAGCAGCAGGCTAATCCGTTTTGAAATAACTATACAGTTCAACATTTACGCTTGGCAGAATGCAACACACACTCATTCAAGCTTTTGCATCTCGTTCTACCTCTTAACCTCCACTTCTCTTTGCATCTATCAGAAGAGAACTATACACATGTAGTACCAATAATCCAGCACTACACTCACATGTAAGTCACTCACCATATATGTCCAGATATAGACTATATTGTAGATAAAGGGGAACAGGTTGAATAGTAAATAGATTCAAGCCACATGCACACGGTCAGTATAAAAACACATTTGATAGATACTCTGAAATATGAACGTCGTTTAGAACTACCGAACACCAGGTTTGATATGATACAGATATAAAAATACAGATACATTAATGCCTTTTTAATATATATATTAAAAAGGCATCCAACATTAAGCTTTTATATTGACATGAGAGCAAAATTCTTCATAATGACTACATGTGTTTCTTATGGAACTTGGAATGTATTGACGTGTAGTCCTTGCACATCTCTTATTGTGGTTGATCAATGAATACCTGAGTCAATGCGGGCCTGCTTGCGCGCTGCACATTCCTCGATGCGTAGTTTAGGAATTCCCTCTGCCACAGCTTTGGCCATGCCTCCCATTTCCTCGATTTCCTGAATAAACTACATAGAAAAAACAGAGTTGCTCATTCATAAACTACACAGAAAAGAGCTATAGAAGATAAATAATGCATGATACTGTAGGTGGCATAGCATTAGCTCATGAATGGCTTCAGACTAAATGCGAAAACGTAACCTAAGAAGTGGCTTAATAATAGAAAGTAGCATTCATATTTCAATGTGTATAACAGAAGCACCGTGCACAACATAGTGTACATCACACACACCTAAGCACCACCGCTGGAAAACTCTTAGGGAAAACACTGCTGTATATGAAAACATCAGCACACTGCCACGCCATATCCTTCTCTGCCTGTTGGCCCAGCCAAGCTGAAATGCCCCTCAGGAGACCAAGTCCATTTGTTTGGGTCTCTGAAGAGCACATAGAGGCTTAACCAAGAAATAGAATTAAGTCTACGACGTCGAACGAGTTACAAAGAAAACATAGAAAAGTGCACTAGACCTGGCGTGGCTCTCACTTTTCTCACTGAACCTTTTTTAGAACCGTAGGAGGAGTGAATCACAAACAAATGATCATCTACCTCTGGAATCATAATGGCTCTACAACCAGAACAAGGAATTCTGGTTTCCTGCAGGCATTTGCACAATGATCAAACCCAATCAAAAACAGTGATTGCACTGCATCTCCCGCTCTCTCTGCCTTCCCTATTTCCATCCTTCAAGGGCTTTCAACGCTGTCATGATCAGCCATACATAAAGGAACAAACCACCCTTCCCTTGCCTTTTTACCATTTATTATTCCTTTTGACATAAAGAGCCAGTGAACCCACTGTTTCTGCTGGAATTCATTTGAGAGTTTTAGGAAAGAGGGGGGCGTGTTATCCCCATGGTTACGACCGACTCCAACTTTGTGATACATTTTTAGTACCGTCGTTGTATATGTTATAATGAGCGATGTTGTATATGAAGTGTGCCACACACCGTAACGTGAAACTATAGGTGTCCGGGAAGCCTAACCCATATACGGGCATTAAATAAATCGCTGCTCAGACACCACCTGCGTTCGCAGCAGAGTGGAACGCTGAAATAGTGTTTTGGGGAGAATGGCAGAAACATAGGATTTTACCCCTTTTTATTTTCTAAATTGGGGATTTATAATTGACTTATTTCAGTAACAGTGATAAAATGGCATATATTACTATGTTAACAATCATATAAGACGAATGACCACGTTTAAAACAAAAACAAAAAAACACTTTTGGGTTCACGCTTTAAAGGACACATCACGTGGCAAAATATATGACAGACATGTGGTTAACGAGCAGGGTCCTTGGACATCTCGCTCGAGGATGCCAACAGACATGTTGCGGCCATCGGGGTTCAAACCACTCCTTCACTGGGAAACCCACCTTGAGGGCGGTGGCGTAGACGTCGTCGGTGAGGGCCTCCATCATGTGGGAGCCTCCCCAGGGGTCCGCCACCTTGGGGATGCCCGACTCCTCCTGGATGATGATCTGGGTGTTGCGGGCGATGCGGGCGCTCTTCACGGTGGGCAGGCCCAGCGCCTCGTCGAACGAGTTGGTGTGGAGGGACTGGGTGCCGCCGAACACGGCCGCCATGGCCTCGATCACGGTCCGCACCACGTTGTTGTACGGGTCCTGGACAATAAAAAGGTATCCTGATCAGCATCATCATCATCATCAAAGTGAACTTAATTTGTATAGCGGCTTTAAAAATATATATAAAAAGAAAGCATAGGCGGAATGAAAGTAGCGATCAATAAATAAAACAATAATAAATGAAAACATACAATATGAGCTATGACACGTGAAAAAGTTGAATATATGGATCCGATCAGATGAAATGATTGACAAAGACAAATGGGTGTCACATTTCATGCAAATATCTGAAATTAATAATGGATCAGCAGGCCGAAAGTGCCACAAAATAAATCAATAACAAATAACAAACAAAAGAGCTACAGACAGATACAGTAACACACCAATATACCCTTTTAAGAGAGGTGTTAAAACACTAATGATGGGTCTGCTACTTTGTGGGAGAATCGTATATACCCTTAGAAGGATTATAATCATTATCTTGCCTCAAATGCTATTTGAATGAGATAAGCGTGAAACACTGAGTGTTTGGTGAGTCTCCTGAAGAGACTCGTTTTTTTCTTTTTAAAGATCCTCCGATGTTCTGTGCCACCACTATGTACCAATATTCTCTTATACAATAGAATTCTTGAGGTCTAAAATTCTATCGTAGGTCGAGACAACCTAATGGCTAGAAAATGTTGTGAAAGGAATGGACAAGGGTATCCATCAAAGTGAAAGGGTAAGCGAGGCGAGGTTAGAGGATGAGGGAAACTGGGTGAAAGGTTATCCACCAATACGCAGCAAACCAAGTTGTGCTTGAAAATCATGAACATCATTCAAACACCGGGAGTTGGCTAATGCTGAAGCCATGTATGGTCATTGTTTGATAATAACCTTGGGTCGGAGTTTATGGGAGGAATCACAGAGCAAGACAATAAAAACGTAGTGCCGAAGCTGGAAAACCAGGTGTTCTGCCGACCAGCTTGGCTGTTGTATTACTTTCTTAAAGTTCTAAATAAAAGTCTTGAACTTTATATTAATTGTTTCCTGATCTCTTTCCTTGTTAGAGTTTAAGTGTTGTACTTTCCACAACATGGAAAGTACAACACGTCTACTACATGGTAAGGGTAGTAGACTAAACTAGTGCCGAAAATGTACCTTCACAATTACAGGTGCTTTGACACGGATAACACCGGCTACACTGCTATGAAAGCTCTTTGAAAATGGTCCATGGTTAATGTGTGTTATCGTCACTAGTTTAGTCCACTACCCGTGCCCTGGTACATAAAGGTTTGCCAGCAGACCCATAATAAGTGTTATGATGGGCCCCCGGTGTTTTTCCTACGATGTCACTTCTGTGAAAAGGGTCTACAATCACTAGATTCTGATTGGTCAATTAGGGCATTCAACGGTTTGCTAGTTCTGTACAGCCAAATAGCAGCTGTGAATAACCGACCGCGGCTATCGACTACTTCCAACCGTAGAATCAAATGAACGCAGAACGCATCTTTTTTTGCCGAAGCAATACAATCATTATGTTAAAATCATAATTTTTAAATCATTATTTTTAAATCAATAAAATCATTCTTTTCAAATCAATAAAATAAATTTTTGTTGTTATATTTTTGTATCAAATGATTGATTTCTTTAGTAAGTAGCTGTGTAATAAGCGGGATACTGTTCAACGAGCCAGTCATTTTCTCGAAATAACAATTCAGTGTGTGTATGATCAATGGGTCTGAGTGTGATCAATGGGTCTGAGTGTGATCACCTGCTCCGTGAGGGACCAGCCGGAGGTCTGGCAGTGCGTGCGGAGGAGGAGGGACTTGGGGTTCTTGGGCTGGAACTTCTCCTGGATCAGCGTGGACCAGAGACGCCTGGCTGCCCTCAGCTTAGCGATCTCCATGTAGAAGTTCATGCCGATGCCCCAGAAGAATGACAGCCTGCGGGCACACGGACGCATGCAGAGAGTAAGCAGTGTTTGACCCTTTCCATCTCCGTTTCAAACAAAGCAAAAGATGACGTTCGGAAAAATAAAGAAAATGAAATTAACAACTTGTTTATTACACCCAAAACATAGCGGATTCATAATGAGTCCGGTTGAACAAAGACAGTCATACAAAATAATAAATAAAATAAAAATCATAAAATGTATTTGAAATGACCAAAAACATTAACAATGGGGGGCATGAACCAAAAGCAGCGTACTACATCCTACGCTGCTCTGGTCCCAGACACCCCTATACTTGGTTTAATAATTAGCCTAATTAATGGGCCAACATGCCCATGAATTTGCTAATGAGACAACAGCCCAACTTGGGGTAAGGTTTAAATTGGCCAACAAATTTCAAACGGGCAAGAGTAGATCTGTTTTGACTTTTGTAAGCTTACGACCAAAAGTGATTATTTCAAAATGGTAAAAAGGTGGATGTTAATGGATGTTAATATTTCAGATACATGCATGTCAGTTTGCTTTATAGTGTGTTGCCATACAAATTGGTAGGCATGAGTCACATTTTCCCTGTGTCATGAAACATTTCTCAATGAAGTCGGCTGAACGGCCAATCGTGTAGTAGTGTATCAGGCACAGGGCTGAACGATGAATAAAAATTAAGTGTTTGTGTAACTCCATATGAAGAAGATTCAAAACGGCACCGCAAAATTACTAAGGCGAAAGCGGAGTTCATAGGGAAAGATATGATGCCCATCAACACGGTGACCAAAGCCGAGTTTACAGCTTTGGTAAAGACACCGGATAGACGGTACAGCATGCCATCCTGCACATATTTTGGCCAGGTTGTCATACCGGAGCAATTTAAAACATGCAGGCAGAGAGTTGCAACGGAGCTAAAAACAGCAGAGTTTTTTTTGTTTATGTTAATGTTCACACTTAAAAAGTGCAATCCACATGTTTAAATATTACATGTTTATTACAACGACTTTGAGTTATCTAAATATTTTTAGAGTGGTAGCGCATCAGATTTGTTCTTACTGTTACTGACTGGAGATCAGCAAGATTCATATTTATTTTTCCTTTTACAATTCAATAGTTAAATAAAGATATGTTATTCATGCATCAATTCATCTCATTTCATCATAACACATAGGCCTGGCCTACAGGAAAGAGCAGTTTGTATGTTGACTGTATCCAATGTTGTGTTGGTCACACTATAGAATGATTTATTGCTTGTGTTTAGTGAATAATACAGAAGATAAGGAACTTCAACAACAACGTAAATCACAATCGCAATATTGGTCAAAATAAAATCGCAGTTAAATTATTTTCCTATATCGATTATTTTCCCAGGCATATTCAGACCCCCCCCCCCCCCCCCCCAACTAATCCATGCAACCTACTGAAAGACATGTAACACAACCCTAAAAGATCTATTCATGAGGGAATGCTCAAACCTCTAAATGTCCAATTCAATTATTCTTTCCCAGTGTCTGTTTAAATTATGTTCTATTATGCCGTTAAAATTCAAATCACAGTTACGGCACTAAAAGGTTGAGATAATTTGAGGTAAGCTGGGGCCTTAAACTGGTAATTAATACAAAGGATGATATTTAGAATTACCTCTATAATGCAGGAAAACCCAACCTTGACAGCTTATATTTATAACATAGTGTGCTCAACTGCCTAGCACCTGAGGGACAGGCCTTTTAGAATTGAGAACATGTTCCTTCCATGTGAAGTCACGAAAGAGGTCAATACAATTGATTTGAGTCGTGGACTACATGGTCGACAGCGTTTTGTAATGTTGGTGAAAGACGAGAACATTGCTATCTTGGCAATTGGAAAGCAAAAAAATAGAAAGAAAAATTGGCAGACAGGACAAATTATTATGGGGAAAGTGACAAGGGAACAAAGAGGTGACTTGGTGGGGCTGCTGAGCGGGGGCTAAAGGTGGAATGGGTCTGTGGACGGGGAGAGACTCATCTCGGAAGCAGACGGTAGATTAAAATCAATCCTAAATCACAGAATACAAGGAGACGAAAAATGGGCAGAACTAATGGCTTTTACTTTTTCTCTCGAACTCACTACAAGTAAAAGCATTGGCAAAAGAGTAACTTATACTGACGAGAACACAACTCTTTTATATTAATAATAGCATGTCAGCGCAGTGTCATATTGTGGTGCACTATGCACATGGATGAAAAAACAGAACGTGAGAGCACTCCGTCGTTCCAATTCAATAATGGGAAATCACTAACAACGACAGTGCAGGGCTATACATTGAAATGCTGGGAGGAGAGCACGGAAATTTGTCAAAGAAAGAGACAGGGAATTCTCAGTGCGCGTGACCTATGTTGGGGGTCTGCAATGGCAGTTGACAGTTGGAGAGAACTGTCCCCTATGTAGGTGTAGACGTATATGAGGACTATAGACAATTATTTTGTCCAGGTTTCGGTATCGATGTAAATACTTTAACCACTTTTCACATAACGCTTCTTATATTTTATTTTTGACCGACAGTGCCACAAGAAACGGTGAGCATTGTTTTTAATCCCGTCTAAAAATGAATGCGTGTATCGGAAACTGATTCATGGTTTTCCGAACAAAGACAGGCGACTTTTGTGAATCGTGAGCAGTGCCATACCCCCCATACACACATACGCGCAAACGCGCACACACAAAGCGCCACTCTACATTTGACATTTACACCAATTACCAATCACCAATCACCGCCCTGTACCTGGGTGCAAACTCGTCGATGGTGAGGCCAGCTTTGAGTCCCGTGCGGCAGTACTCCAAGCCATTGGCGATAGTGTAGGCCACCTCCAGAATAGCGTCGGCTCCCGCCTCCTGCAAATGGTACCCGCTGATGGAGATTGAGTTGAATTTGGGCATGTGCTGTGGGGGGAAAAAACAACCAATCAATAAAGTCCTCCAATCAATTTCATGCTTCATGGACCATACAAATCCTTGTATGAGTATAAACACAAGCACCATGACCTCTGTAGGCCTAAGTGTCTCTCCCCTGCCTACCACCCCCACACACAGACCACACAATAACATAGTTATATATATAATATGAATATTATATATTAACATGAATAATTATATTAAAGTCATAATTATATTATTATTAATATTATTATTATTACAGGACTTGATGCAAGGTGGAAGTTTATACTGTGAAGCAATCATGGTGCGATACGCAGCTGACCAATAGCATCCACTTAGTATTGACACTCACTCTGTTTGAACAAACACCACGCTGATGACCACTTCAGGGGGGGTCCTGACCCACAGCAGCAGCTGTTCTTGGGCTTTGTTTAAGTGCCATTTGTGGAGTTAATATGACAGTGGTTATAGTGTTTCTGTGTGTTTCTGTTGATGACGTTTACCTGCAACATTTGGAGTATATAATGGCCAGTGACAATAGACCAGCTGCCACCTCCATCTCAGTAAACAAGACATGTGTTTCGGCTTAGTTTTGTGATTTGTGTCGTCTTAGTTTATTTCATAATAGTATCCCTTCCAAATTATTTTTTGTGTGGATGTACAATTTTTGTCAGCTGAGGGGAAAGTGGACATTTCCCGTCAAGGTTCCCACCGGGCAGTGGTAACAGAGGGATGAGAGACCCAGCGTTTAAGTGTCCCACGGTTCGATGGCTTGACACCCTACAGTGTTTGGATGAATGTTCTCCCCACCCTGAAATAAACCAAACAATTCCTGGAGAGGCCTTCCACCAAACAAGGAGCGAGGGGGTGAAAGGCTCCTTCAGAGAGCAGGACGACGGTCGCCGACGACAAATACCTTGGACGTGTACGCGAAGATGTCGGCGATGGCGTGCATGGAGGGCTCCGGGGGGAAGATGTAGGTGTTGCGGACCATGAACTCCTTCAGGATGTCGTTCTGGATGGTGCCGGTCAGCTTGGCCTTGGCCACGCCCTGCTCCTCGCCCGTCACAATGAACATGGCCAGCACGGGGATCACCGCCCCGTTCATCGTCATGGAGACGGACATCTTCTCCAGGGGGATGCCGTCGAACAGCAGCTTGACGTCCTCCACCGTGTCAATGGCGACGCCGGCCATGCCCACGTCGCCGTGGACTCGCGGGTTGTCCGAGTCGTAGCCGCGGTGCGTGGGGAGGTCGAAGGCCACCGAAAGGCCCTGCTGGCCGGCTGTGCGGACAGGGAGGCGGGAAATGGACGAGGGGTGGGGGGTGGGGGGGGTGGGGATTAGGAGGCAGGCATTATGAAATCGATCAAATGAAAAACGATCATTATTCACAATCACTCAATATACTTGCGATATGCTGGTTGGTTACGGGTCAACCATGTCATTAATCCCATTTGATTTCCTGTTCTTGCAATCACGTTAAATTGATTTTGCCTTTTTATTGACACTGTCCATAATATGGGATCACCCTCCCATATTTGGGTCCGAACTGTTCAAATCACTATAGCCCATCACAAATATCAATAACAGTCTAAATGCTGAATTACAGTGTCGTACAAGTAAAAATAGCCCAACTCCAATTCCTGTACATTTCAGTTAGTGAACTAATCGCTTGTTTCTGTAGACATCATCTCTAACGCACAAGCTGTTTAACCCCATAGAGCAAAGCTTTCATACAATCAAGCCTATCAGGCTAACATGTAACCTGAGGACAAATAATGCCTAGATGATTTGTCACCAAATCCATATCTTCCCTCATCAAGCAGGTGGTATACAATGGCTCTGATTTATCTTTTTATTCAGCACTTATTTGTTTGCCTTGTTCCCCCTTGATTGTACATTTTCTTTCAATGACTTACTATTTAGTCATTTAGCATGGGCTTTTTCTACAAAGTGAATTTCAGTGAAAACATTTTATCTATGACAATGAGCAACTTAGGGTTAGGCTTCTTGCGCAGGGATGTCTCCAGGTAGCCATTGGGATTTGACCCTTGAAACTTCAGTATTAATTAGCATTTCCTCTAGTGTATAGTCTGTTGCTCACCTTTTATGTTATCTCTGTAGAACTTATTGCTCTCTTCCACGGTGCTGAAGCCAGCATACTGCCTGATAGTCCACGGCCTGAAGGTGTACATGGTGGGATAGGGACCCCTTGTGTACGGAAACACGCCAGGCAGTTCATCTGCGGATGCGTTCGAATCCGCCTTGGTGTAGACGGGCTTGACGTTAAGGCCCTCTGGCGTGCGCCAGATAAGGTCCTCTGGGTCCTTCCCCTTTAGCTGTTTCTTGGCCAATTCGGCCCATTTGGGATTTAGCTCCACCTGCTCGCGGCGGGGCGAGGCGGTGTGAATCTGGCAGGCGATAGGGGAAGATGTTGAGGAGGCAGACGCGCCGAGGAGCCGTCTTGCAGCCAACGCAGCGCATGCCTTCTGTGCGGTCAACATGCTCTGTGCCGCCTGGGTGACTAAGCAGGGGACACCTGCACGACAAAGACGACGAGTCCGTCAGTTATTAACCATGTAAGTGGAGCTTGATTACAGTAATGGCATATCAACTGTGCATGATAAAGTCATCGATTGCGGGGAAACTGTACTTTATATACACTCCAATTGGTTATTGTTGGTGGGTATCTGTTCTGTCAACCCCCGTGGGTGAGACAACACTCACCATACTCCGTTTGTGTCACACATGGGGCAAGTCCTGTAACGTTACATGACAAGTCATAGATGGATGTGAATGCAATAAATAATGTAATTTAACGACTACCTCGTGCAATGGCATTCCTTCATCTAGACCTTGATATACAAGATATATCTAGAAGTTGAAGTCGTGCCTGTACATGTAACAATAGTGTTTGCAATCAGCACAGAGTCGTATGTTGCACAAGGATAGCATAACTTGTGTAACATTAAGGAGTGTGAGGGTGATCTGAAATGTGGTCGGTACAATTATTTGGGTTGCCAATCGATGGGCATAACATTGCGTCGTGCCACTAAACATGCTTTTGTTTTTAAAGTAACGTAGGACTGTAATACATTTACATTTCTGACCTTGTAGTGCGTTGTGTTGGAGTCGAGTTGAGCCAAGGCGTGTGTTATGCTAGCCAATGGATTCTCATAACATTGACAGTCAGCCAATCAGCAGCGAGTATCGTTCTGCACCCTTTGACCCATGACACCGGAAGTTAATAAGAACAACATTTTGGGACGAGGATCAGAAGCCTACATAACTGTATTATATCCACGTGACACGGTCGCAACTGAAATAAAGCCACATTTTCTTAGAAAACATTTTAGATATCAAGCATGCCTATAGTGGCATTCCAAATATATATATTCTAGGCTATTCCAGTTAATTTGATGTAAACATTAGTTCATATTTAGAACTATCTTTATCCAATAGTTTTTGACATAATAATCAGTTCATTTTGGTACTACTAATGTAACGTCAGACTCGATTTCTCTCTCCTTACCTTCGTTGTAAGAGATTTATAAAGTATGTTTACTTTCTACACAATCGTTTACACAAACTACCAAATTATAATGTAAACTATCAGTCTGTCGTTTTTCGAGTTTTATTTATAATAAATGTGACACATTTGACCACCAGGTGGCGATTTCACATCTTGCCTTCTGCACAGAAGTACTTACGCCTACTCTTAAGTTCACGACATCACATACAGTCTCACACACGCGCACACACACACACACACACACACACACACACACACACACACACACACACACACACACACACACACACACACACACACACACACACACACACACACACACACACACACACACACACAGATAAACTCAACTCAAGACAGTAAGAAGCATTTTTAATGTGTTGAAAACAAACAACCATTGTTGCCATGTCTCAATTGAGTTATGTACAATTGGATTTGGATTCAATATGCAGCACGATTGCAGTCAAGATTTTAGAGGGATATAAAATATGTTAAAGAAAGTATAATTCATTAGCAATCAGCAGGACAAACATTTGATCAAAGTGGCAAAAATGCCCAGTTGAAATACAGAGTAGCTTTGTACTTTTGAAGTGTACCCATCCTCTGCATGAGAATACTGTTAGGCAATGTACTATACATTTTTGTATTGCAATGTGACTTCAGGTCAGGTGCATCTGTACTGACAGTATAAAAGTATAATAGTAAATTAATTCATTAAAATAAAGCAAAAACAGCACATGGGTCAACCAAATGACATACACAATAAGACAAAAAAGGGGTAGGTGGCTGTCTTTCTAAGAAAAAAGGGCAAAAGAAGAAATATCGGTATCTTCATCGCAGTTTCTAACCGTAGTGGCGACAGCAAAGCAGGCTGTAGATACTCGAACGATGAATCCAGAGAGAGGATGGATTGAAGTCGAAGGACAGAGGGGGGGTGATAAGGGGGGGGTGATAAGGTAGGAGGAAGCAACCCACGTGACAAGTGACATCCCTGTGGGGAATAGATTGTGCCAAATGCAGCCCCCTCATTTCCATTTCCCACTAATTGACCTTTAAGCTTTTGACCTTTGACTCGTGACGGTCATCGCTACTCCAGCTTGAGGAGCTCCACGTCAAAGAGGAGAGTGGCGTTGGGGGGTATGACCCCGGGGTGACCGGTGGCGCCGTACGCCATGTCTGGCGAGCAGGTGATCCTCGCCCTCTGGCCCAGACTCATCTTGGAGAAGGAAGAGAGAGGAGAGCAGCACTTCATGGGTCAATCAGTACAGTGACATGATACAACACTAATGAACCGATCTTAGTCATTAAAAAACAATCACTATTCATTATCATGTGAAAACCTTAGTTTGATTAAGTTAATCGATTAATTCCCCAAGCATTCTACATTTACACGGCCACTGAGAGTGTAGCGGTGATTAGATGGTACACAGCATAACTTCACCTGCCTTGAACTTGACCTGAATGCATTAACAAATAACAAACCTAATCTTTAAGACATTTGATGCTGCTCGTCCTTACCTGAGCCACTCCATCCTCCCAGCCCTTGATGACTTCCTGCCGTCCAATCTTAAATTTGAAGGGCTTGTTTCTGTCTCGGGAAGAGTCAAACTTCTTTCCATTTTGCAGCATACCTGCACCACAAGACAAGTAATAGAATTACAGACCAACACAACCAGTACAATTAGAGTGAGTTGCGTCACCAAATGACTAAATGGAAATGTAATTATACTTATTTTGTAAATAAAGTATTTTACAAAAATATCACTGTGTTAGTACAATGTACATGGTTAACGTCCTCACTGTACATTTCACTATATTATTTGCCATCAGCACTTGTGGAAAAAGTTGTGGAATAAGGTTTTTCCCCGAGCAAAGACAAATCGTTTCTTTAAAAAAAAAATATATATGGGCTCTTTCCCAAAATAAGAATCCATTTCACATCCGCTTCATATCAAGATCCCTGGGCTTGTTTTCAAATGACCCAAGTGAAGAATGGAAACATGGCACAGGAAGCAGTGGCCTAGTTCCGTCAAGATTATTTCCCCCCCCCCCCCCACAAACAATGTTAAATAGGCCATTCCTACACCGGTATGCTGAAAAAAAAACATAGGGAGACCCAAACGGGGGAAGGGATACTGCAGTATTGCGCAGTGCTGCGGTACTATGAACTCTTATTGCGTCCAGCAATGATAAACCCCATTAGTGCTAAGTTAGTTTGTCTGCCAGACGTTAATGGAGAGAGAGAGACAACAAATAAAGTTAGTCTGGGCCCAAGGAAAGGCAGAAGAGAGAGAGATGGGGGGGGGGGGGGGGGGGGGGGAGATGAGCTATGATACATTCTGTGTAGACCTCGGGTTTAAATCTAGCTCACAAACCATAGCCTTCATCTTTGAAGTCTCTTAGTACTTTCTTAAGGAGGCCAACAAGAATGAGACATTTCAAGGTGATTTATCCATCTCCAAAATAGAATTAGCATGTGTGTAATAAACGGTGTCACACAAAAATAAAGCAACAGCTCGGAATTAGAGTTAAAGTGAAACCTGATTGATACTGTACGGCCTCTCCCGTTTCAATCCAACTAAATTTAGTCAGCTTCGCAGAACCCCTGTCGTCCAGATATCAGTGGTTTGGAAACGGTCCAGTTCTGCTGTCAGCAAGTTCATTAATGCATAGCAAGACCGTTAGCACCTGCTACGATTCACCGTCAATACTACATCCTAGGAGCGAGATGGTCAGATATTAAATTAACATTGATTGTATCTTACATAAGCTAGCTGTGGGATGGTTTCTATGAGCACATCGCCTTCGCATCCAACGTTGCGTCTCAGCCTTGCAGTGAGGTTGTTTCCCTTCATTGGAGAGCAACGATGAGACAAACCTCTCCTAAAGATACCCTGCTCTAATTGTTTTGCTCATACCATTGTCTACCTTGGGGTAGACAATTTGGGAGTTTGGGATTGACTGCTTCGCGAGTTTGGGATTGACTGCTTCGCGAGTAAGCTAACAGTGACACAACCCCTTCTCAGGGACTAGAGTAGACTACTAGACTAGACTACGCCTCACAACCAATAGCCGACAATCTTATCATTATGTTCCCTGGCCTGGGGCTATGTGAAGGGGTGGTGCTATGTCTATCTGTCCTTCTCTGTGATAATCTAATGCTCACGGTTCACTCCCTTTCCTGCTTGGTCCACTCCCTGACTCTATCCTGAGGGGCGTGAGAGAGTGTTACCCGGCTCAGAGCCGTGTTGCTATACGGCTAGCTGTGGAGCAGCACAGTTAGCTACAAGGCTATTTTTACCCTGCTCACTGTAGCGCCCCGTCTCAGTGTCCGGCTACGTCGGCTAGCTTCTCTGGCCCGGGCACAGGTGAAATCAGATAGTGTGTGTGCAAGGCTAGTTGCCTGCGGCACGTTCCTACATAGACGTGTCAAAGCAAAAACATAGGTGTACAAAAAGTGGGAATGAGATGTCTGAATAAAGCTAAAACTGTGATATTGCCAGATAAGACATTGGACTTTCCAATCACCCTCAATGACTCAATTCACCCAACGTGGGGTGAACTCAGGGCGAAGAGCTAGATGTATGGTAAGCTGGGAGAGTGGACTAATTGGGAGCTGCCAAGGTTAAATGTCAACCACAGTTGTTAAATGCCCACACGCATTCTTTCCTTCACTTTCCCCAGGACAGACACACAATACAAACATACAGTACACCACCAACCGTCTTATTCCAGTGCATGTCGTTGAACTATATGTATGAGTGAGTGTGTGTGTGTTTGTGTGTGTGTAAGTGTGTAGCATCTGTCAAGACTATATACTTAGTTTCAGATGTGTACCATTACTGTGATCTCAATGTGTGTTCCAGCTAGTTCGACAAGAGTAAACGGCGAATTGAAATAGGTGTATTTGTGCAAAATGGTCGTTCTTCAGCATGTATTTTTTGCACAGGTTCAGGGAGCACATCTTGAATAACCCTATAGTTTCGCTATATAATTCTAAGCCCAGAACACTTTATAGTTTGCACATCAGATTGTCAAACACCACTTGATGACAGACATGAATGCTGAACACTGCTTCCTCCGGCTGTCTTTCTCGCTCTTCACTGCTGACAGATAAGAGAAGAGTGAGAGACTGGAGACCTAAACTCCCACGGCCCATTGCGTAACGCCAGGCATTCTCCCCCGCAGAAGCCGAGGCTTGGCTATCTCGTAAACGAGAGACCTGTGTTTCCTGGTCTATTTCCGTGCGACACTCAGACCCGCCAAAGTGCTGCGGTGAGTCTCTCTGCTTCATTGCATTTCACCCACGAAGCCGAGGAGGAGGTCAAACATGGTAAGGAGCACCGTCCCCATTTAGCCACGACGTCGTTTGTAACGTTTGTATCCCCCGTGTTGTCAGTGGTGATCTCTCTGTTGCTGTTACAACCAGGAGTCCCTAAATCATTGCTAATAAGGTAATTATTTAAAAAAAGCTAATCAATTGCTATTTATAATATCCTATAGCTGAAGATGGATGTATGATCCACCATGCAGGGAAACATGACCCTCTCTCTGATAGGTGCTAAAATCTGCCCATGAGCAAGGCGATTTAATCCTGAAAGTCTTAAGACTTTCCATTAAAAACAGGGGAAATATTGTTGACATAAAATTAGGGCACTATTGTAGGATTATATATAAAGGGGGGCTGAATAACGATTGTGACTTTACGTTAACTTTACATTGGAGCGAAAGATTCAAGTGGATATCGTAGGCTTATTGCATTGACCGCCTGAGCTAATTTGAGTATCCACAGCGGATGCAACACTCATTCTGCAATCTGCACAAGAGCTTGCAGCATCTCCAAGGTCATTACACATTGCACGCCATCTACTGTGTGTGTGTGTGTGTGTGTGTATGAGAGGGTGTGTGCATGCATGTACTCTGCATGCTTTGAATGTCTGTGGTTGAGAGTGATACTCCAACATGGCAGGGGTATGAGTACAGTGTTGCATGGGTTCGTTAACGTCGCCTATTAAGGTTGATTAAGGAAACTCCATTGATTTGAGTTGATTTGAGTTAACAATGTTTAAGAAGAGTTCGTTTGAGTTCCACTCCCACCTGAAAGGCACCCGGTTCGATCCTCAGGGTCCTCAGCCTACATTGAGCCTTACCCTGACCCGCTGTTTAATGACATGTATCGGAATTCACTTTACAGTCGCTTTGGATAACAGCATTTGCTAAATTAATAGACAGTACATAGTAAAAGCAAATTAATAGTTGAATGGTTTGGGCTACCGATGCTAGGATGTGGTCCATCCAATTAAAGGTACAACCTTTGATTTGAGCTTGACGCAATCAATAATTATGTAATAGGATCATAAAATCGTAATGATATTAATAATACAAAGACCGGAGGCCTCATGAAAACCGGTTTTCTACATTTCAGTCACCGCCTCGCCGTTCCCCACGAAAGGTAGCCTGCCGACCAACGCCTACTCAACACAAAACACAACCACTTGGAAGCACAACTTCAACTTCAGTAGAGAGATTTCCACCAGTTTACTTCTGTTTACAACTATGGACAACTATGAAGTAATTAATCTTCACTGAAATTGAGCTGCATTGAGATACATGTCATTAAGGAGCATTAAGCCTATAGACTGCGGACATTGGGGTTCGAACGCAGTTCTTTTCGGTTGGGAGTTGAGCACTCTAAGCACTACAATATCCCCATGGGTGAGGTAAATTGAGCTTACCTCGTCTGACAGAGCTCTGCCAGGGAGGCACGGGGGGCCGTAACAATGTATCGAGGCCTGGGATGGGCCGACAGATGAAGAAGAAGAAACCTGCCTTTTGTTTACGTTCTGTCTGACCTACTTGTCATGACAGCCCCTTTAATGCCTCACCCTCCAATTGGTATGTGTGTGCGTGTGTATGTATTAGCATTTGAATGGTGGCCTTGTGCCTTTTCATTCAAAAAAATGTTTAGAGCAGACATGATAACACATGAGACATGAAAAAGCAGAACGTGCAAACGCAGGCAACCAATTTGCACAACTTAAACCACGGCATTTCCGTGGTTAACCATCGTAAACATCCAGACCAGTGGAGCTCCATATACGTATTATTAAAGACACATATTTCCACAGGAATTGACTGATGCACTTTGCTTGTTTTTAGCTCAAACGTGGAATTTAAACCGCGCTTTGTATCTTAGATGTATTCTCAATACATGTAGGATGTAACTATAACACACTTATAAAAAAAAGGAACAAATTTCTGTTTGTCTTTAGTCTCATTTTGATAGTATACTATAATTTGTATAATCCCTTCTTGTAAATCACACTGGATTCAAGTGACTGCTAAAAGACTAGATTTAAACGTGAACAAGCAAACAGCAAAAGCGGTGAGGTGTGGATGATGTTGGATGAGACCAGTGTGTCTCTGCAGTCGTTACCTATGTAATGCACCACACATGTCTGGCCCTTCTTTGGAAATGTTCTTCCTGTTAAAGGGGTAAAAAGGGACAGAAAAAAACAAATGGAAGAATGTGTTATTGTGTGTTTCCACAACTCAGAAGGTTGTTAATCGTATAACCTTGTCGATAAATTGGGATTAAGCCTCACAACTTGTTCTTGGCACAAACGTTAAATCCTCCTCATGACGTGGTATGTGGAAGGCTGTGATGTACCTTCTAGTATTCGGCTTACTTTTGCTTATAGAGACTATTGATTTAGCAGCCTAGAGAAGAGAGGGCTATCAAATTCCTGACAGTGCGTTTGTGTATTATACATGTATATTAAACATGTGTCGTGTGCATGATTCTAGCCTAACGCCTGCCGGTCCCACACAAATGTCCTAGACAACGTCACTGTCTGTGTCTAACTGATATCAGCATCGATCGACCTTTAGTATAGCTTTTAACTTGTAGTCCAAGTGGTTGCCACCAAAGTGCTCAGAGTATCTGCTGTGGGATTAATAGAGAGGTTGGTAGTTACGGGTCTGCTGGAAATCTGTCTGAACGGGACGGGGCCAGACGCATATACCAGAGCAAATAAAAAATGAGCTGCATAGTCGTCTGCGTCCCAGGCTAGGCCTATACTGCACCCCTACCAGAGCCGCAGTATTAATGACATTTTATTTATGTAATTTTATTGATAAGTCATCAATAAAATATAAATATTTTGACCACACAAAATAACCCCATGATTTATTAATGGGGTTTGGGCAATTCCAATACAAACATAATTCACGTACATATTTTCAGTCAAAGGGACAAAATCGAGGTTGCATTTCCATTTAAAATAAACACTGTTCATCATATGGACTTGGTTTGGTTGCTTAGACCATTCATGAAGTGTCTTATGATCAGTAGAGTGGACGATCATTGTGTCGACCATCCGCAGACGTGTCGATTTCCCCTCGCATACGCTTAAGATGTAACCCTCGTGTTTCCATTTGTAACTGCTTAAGACACATGATAGGCTCTATGAGGCTCAGTCAAATGGAAACAATTTAATGTAATAACGCCATTGTGTCCCGTTGTTATACCTACCGCCCCCCTCCCTTGAATGTATAGAATACATGTAATTAATGCTTATTTACAAAACACACAAAGGACACATGACATCCCCACTGATGTGAAAGCGGCAGGAGTGAGTGGAGAGTTCTAGAAAAAATGTCAGGTCAAGCGAGGAGGATGGCAACAGAAACGAGGTGTTACTGAAACCACACACCACCGACCCACGATCTGGGATATCTATATTTAACATGATACAAATGTTCATTGACGTTGTATTAACAATCATAGACCGACGATGGTCTTGGCCATCGCACACAAACACGTAAAAGAAATCCACATACCATCTCCGGGGGATATCGATTCCACTTCCACACCCATTACTGCACTAAATGAAACCTGGTTCCTAAAGCATGAAGTCTATGAAGAGTACTAATCTAATGCTGCAGCCACTTAACGGGCTCAACACGGGGGAAGCACGCATTCAGCGACCACCAGCATACACTACACTGTACCAACCAAAGATGTGGTCATTAAACTGTCGTATTGAGATGTATAACCGCCCCCGCCCCCGCCCCCTCCCCCTCAAATATCATCACCATCCTGTTGTTGTACTTCAGTAGAATCGATACTTTAATGTATGTTTTAATTCGATTGACAGATGTAATATGTACTATCCACCATTACATATGATCTAAGACATTATGTATTATCCAAAAATATTTTGACCCAGATTGTACTGCAAATTTCAGCCCAACCCCAGCCAAATCAAACACTGCAGCTTAACAGTGCTCCCATGTGGACTAAGTTAAAAAAAAAAAAAAAAGTGTATGGTTTAATGAACGCCATTTCCCACAAGTCCAATGGATCTCAGTTTGTTTCCGGGTTAAGAAAAGTAAACACTGGGAAAACGTGAGTTGGCCGCGGGAAAAAAACAAGGTAATGCACAACAGTAACTGTTACACCAATGCAAACGTCATACTGGTTCTGGAGCGACTTTTATTTCACTCTGAACACTTTGTTTACAATTAAAATACACCGGCACACAGTTTGTCATATATCATCGCTTTTTGGGAGCTGCAACACAGTAACGTGAGTCACTTGCTTTTGATGTAACGTATTCAACTAACGTTAATAGTCGATGGCTCGCACCAAAGGGCTACCAGGTGGGGGAATACCTGCCTCGCGCTTGAGTCGCTGCTAAGCATGTGGGAACTGCGTCACAAAGGTCACTCAGTGTAATCAGCTATTAACCTCCGTCACTAACGCATGGATAAGGGATTAAGTCCTGTACATTGAAGGGGAGAAGTCGTCTTCTATTGCTAGTCTGTACGGCTATAGCCGTAGCCAGGGCGCTCAACAACAAGACAACGCTCTTCCGATCGTATACAGTCTATTTCTACTCCATGACTTTTGAGTGAGTTGTGTTTGAGTCTTCACATTATAACTCGAGCGAGCCATTCTTGGTTAGAATGGAGCTGGGCAAGGCGAAGCTCTTGAGGACGGGCCTTAACGCCCTACACCAGGCCATTCACCCCGTACACGGGATTGCATGGACGGACGGAAAGCAGGTCTGCCTCACGTCCATCTTCTACGTCAACGGCGAGGTGAAATTTGGCGACACCAACGTCATCGGGCAGTTCGAGCACGTCTTCGGGCTGTTCTGGGGCCCGCTGTGCTGCAAGGGCTCCCCCGCGCTCCTCGCCGTCCAACACAAGAAGCACATCACCGTGTGGCAGCTGCAGCTCAGCGCCCTGGACCAGAACAAGCTGCTGTGCACCCAGACGTGCGAGATGAGCGAGCCCTTCCCTCTGCTCTCTCAGGGCTGCGTGTGGCACCCCAAGCAGGACATCCTGGCCGTGCTGACCAAGCGCGAAACCTCCGTGCTGTTCTCGGTCCGGGTGGACAACCGCAGGGTGAAGGCGGACATCTGTGCGTCTGGGGTCATCCACTGCGCATGCTGGACCAAGGACGGCACGCGACTGGTGGTGGCCATCGGCAGTGCCCTGCACTCCTTTGTGTGGAACGACATCCACAAGAGCCTGCTGCCGTGCTCCTTCTGCCCCGTGTTCGACGTGGGCGGCTACGTCTGCGCCATCCAGTCCACGGGGGAGTCGCAGGTTGCCGTAGCAACGGAGCTGCCGCTGGACAAGCTGTGCGGCCTCAACGCCAGCATGGCGTTCGAGATGCCCGCCCGCGATGCGCCCTCCCCCCACGTCCACCACGAGGCCAGCGACGACGGCGCGCTTGACTCGTCCAGGAGGAGGTTCCTGGAGACGGCGTGCTCCTCCCTGGCCTCCTCGGGCCCCGTGGACCTGACCCAGCTGCTGGCCCGCCACCGCCGCTCGGACCCCAGCCCGCTGCTGCACCTGCAGCGGCGGGACACGGTGACGGGCTCGGGCCAGGACTCGTCCCACCTCATCCTGGTCACCTACGAGCGCAAGGTGACCACCAGCCGCAAGGTGAGCATCCCGGGCATCCTGGTGCCGGACATCGTGGCCTTCGACCCGCGCGGCTCCACGGTGGCGGTGGCGTCCAACGCCTGCAGCATGGTGCTGGTGTACTGCATCACGGCGTCGGCTGTGCCCAACGTGCAGCAGATCTCCCTGCAGAAGAACGAGCGGCCCAAGGGCGCGTGCTTCCTGAGCGACAAGCTTCTGCTGCTCATGGTGGGCCGGCAGAAGAGCTCCGGGGACGCCGCCTTCCTCCCCTCCTCCTCATCCTCCTCCTCCTCCTCCTCCAATACAGAAAAGTACGTGCTGCGCATCGTGGCCAAGGACCTCATGCAGAGCAGCAACGCGGACCCGGCGCCGACCTGCGCCTCGCCCTCCGCCTTCCTCCACCGCCCCGAGTCCCCGGCTCACCTCCACCACGAGAGGATTAGGAGGCACTCGGACCTCATGCCCAGGATTGAGCGCCTGGGGCAGGGGATAAAGGATCTGGTGTTGCCGGGCGGGGCCGTGGTGCGGTGCCCTGGCGGCAGCGGCAGCAGCAGCAGGCATAAGCTGGTGGAGGAGGTGGTGGTGCAAAGCGGGGAGCCCAGCCCCGTGACCAGCCAGGCGGACTTCTCAGCCACCTCCAGCAGCTCCTCCATCACCACGGAGAACCTTGACATGGAGCCCCAGGTCGTCGGCCGCACGCACGCCGCCGCCGCCGCCGCCGCGGGCCTGGCCGGGACCTTAAGCCGGGACTCAAGCCGGGACAGCTCCCCGGCCCCGCGCCACGACGCCTCCGACAAGCCGCGGCCCCCGTCCGAGGTAGGGCCAGCAACACAGGCCGCGTTGGACCGGGGGGCGGCGCGCGAGCAGCTGGTGGAGAACATGGAGCGGCTGTTTGCGCGCTTCTCCGACGTGCAGCAGTGCGTGGTGGAGATCCGGGACTACGCCCAGAACGGGAAGAAGGCCATGGCCGCGGCCGCCACGCCGTACCCAAGCGCACACGAACCGCCGTACGTCAGCGTCACGTGTCAGGTGAGGGGAGAGTAGTGTTTTTTTTTTTAGACGTTGTGTATACAGTCGTGGTAGTAGCGTGTGTTTAGATCACTATACACATATGGTGTCCGTGTGTCTTTTAGGATTTGTGGTGGTGGGGAAAGGATTTCCCTGCTGTTCTTATTATTAGCTGCTCTAAAGACAGACAGGGCGGCTTAAACAACCCTAATCCTCCTCCACTGCTACTTTCTCTTCAGGGATTAGCCGGAGGAAAGACCTCACTTAATGGAGTTGGTCAAATGAGCGTCTCCTAGCTTTATATCAGGTCGCTGTGAAGAGAAGAATTGACTACGGCAGAACATATACCGACTGCAAAATGAATACCTGTGGTAGAACATGTATCTGATGGAATAATTGAGCATGGCTAGGAGTCCATAGCAGGGGGCTAGTCAGTCAAGTTGTTTGAATACAAAAAGTTGTTGTCCAAAAAGTAGTGGGGGGAAAATTTTAAATGAATGAAATGAATGAAATTCATTCATGATTTACTCTTTACTATTGAGTCTTTTATCAGCCGCTTACAATCCAAAATGACTTGCAGTGAATACAGATGCAAGGATATTAACAAGCGGGCACAGGGTTGGGGGATCTTCCTGCAGGATGCTCCCACGCCCCTGCCCTACACTATTCTGAATCTGTGACTGCGTCTGGTTGTTTAACAGAAGCAACTGTCGGAAAACGTTTTCACTGACGAGCGCAGGCCTGTGCTGCTGTGCGAGGGAAAGCTGCGACTGAGCGCGCTCCATGACCTCTTCAACCTCACCACTGTGGAGATGATGTACGGTACGTCTCGTTGTTTTTCTTCTTCTTACTCTTTTGCCGTGAGCCTACACTGTGTCACTCTGGATGTCATCTGGGATCCAGCGGTTGTACTACGTTACAGCAGACTATCTGGTGGGGGAGGGAGGGGGGGGGGGGGGGGGGGGGGGAAAGAGACGGCACAGAACCTGGGCCAGAAACCGGGACTGCAATGGGCGGAGTTACGCCTTGTTTCCTCTTGTTACAGAGATATTCTACAGAACAAAACTCATTTGGATTCCTCCTGATCTACTTGAGGTTATAAAACACAGACCTTTTGCCACCTCTCTTATGTCTTTTGATGGAAGCGTAGAGCATGTTGTGATTCTGGACCAAAGGTTAATGACTTAATAGGTGAATGCCATACGGGGTTGTGCGTGTGTGTGTGGCAGGTTCATGTTTACATTCGAGATCAGCTGAAAGTTTGTTTACACCAACAGCGTGGGATTTTCAAACCTGGAAGAAGAACAATAAAGGAGGAGGAGGAGGAATGCACCATTTATGGGTGCAAATCTGTGGAGTGTTCCACTCTACCCGTTTGCTACGTTGGCGTGTGTGTATGCTATAATTGGAAGTGATTACAGATTAGCCTGGCCTGGATTATAAAGTCCGAACAGAAGGGAGTTTACCTCTTCCTCTTCCCACACGGACTGTTGTTTTTATAACGTGCTATATTTATTTTGTTTTCCCTTGGTGACTATAAATTACTTTGAGTTTGTACTAAACATTTTATGTATAATGTATTTAATAAATGTGTCATTTGTAAATGTGGTACTACAGTTGTTATCTGGACTACAAGAAAATTGGACCTGTTACCACTTAAAGTTCTTCAGAATTAGTGCCTCACATTCACCCATTCATACACATGACTGCGGTGTCGCTCATGCAAGGCAAATGCCATTTCGTCGGGAGCAGCTAGGGTTAGGTGTCTTGCTCAGGGGCACCTCGACACTTACCCAGTAGGAACCGGAGATCGCCCGGCGATTTTAGAATTGTTCCAACAAGTTTGTCCTTTTGTGGTTGCAGGGCCGTTGTGGATCGTGTTGGTGGCCGACGCCAGCGGCTTCGTACCGCTGACCTTCAAGCCCAGAGATGAGGTCACTGTGCGAAACGGGCTCAGGAAAACCCTGCCCCTGACCCCCGGGAGCCCAGACACCCCCAGCCCACCCCCCCCGGCCCTGGCCCTGGCCCCGGCCCCAAACCCGATCCCTGGCCCGTCGTCCCCCACTCCCACTCCCAGCCCCAGCCAGAGCCACAGCGCCATCCCAGCTACAACGGAAGCCTCCACGTAGCAACCACAATAACCGTCGGGACTTGTCGAAATCACGACCGTTTCTCAACCGTATTTAAACTACGGAATGGGACTTCAAAACAAGTCAAACCTCATGCATATATAATAGAGACAAATTGATGTATTATCAAAGCGAGGATTGGCTCCGAATGGATGCATCAATTTCAAAGCAGAGCTACGTTAATGGCTTCACATTCTTAGGGATTTATTTTTGTACTTGTGTGCTGTGCTTTCTACAAATGTAACGTTTACATGCGTGATGCTTTGAAACCAAAATCGACTTGAATGTTGAGGGATAACAATAACAAGCCACTAAGGCTGTTATGCAGTAAGTTTGACCTTTGTAGTTTATGATTATTTTAGCAGAAGATAATTAAACAGAATAGTTTTATATTTTAAGGCCCATTTGCAACGTAGATGAAAATGCCATTTTGGGTGCCATTGCTGTCCGAACGTTAGCTATTTTTTGTAAATGATTTAAAGAGCCGTTAATTGAACATCTTAAATGCATCAGGATAAATGGCTTATATTGCAGAATATAAATAAATTATTTGCACTATATGTGCTCCGTGAGTATTCTATTTATTTCTTCTGAGAAACTAGAGATGTGTACTACTTATTACCAGAAAGCTTGCTAATGTAACCTTGATTCACACATATCATAGCACTAAACCTCAACAATATCCTGGTTTTCTTCGATTTACAATTCAACCAGTAGCACAATGTGTGGTTTGTGTTGACACTGCTACTACTTGCTGTAATGCACCACTAGAGGGCGCTCGACTCAAGAGAAACGGCTCATACACGCATCGTTTTGTGCACAGGCGAAATGACTTGATATGCCACCAACCAACTTTTACAATATTTTATTATGTCCATATCAACCCACTGTAATCTGATACCATTAATAAATAGTCAATGTATAAATTTACACTGCAAAATAAGATACATTCTTCTATATAAATAAGTAATATATATATATATGTGTATTTAATATATTCAAGATGGCTATACATTATATGTCCATGTGAAAACACAGAAACTTAAGAAATGTTTATGTGAAAACAAAATTAGATCAGTGTAATATACACTATAATATAAAGAACGTTCCTGAGTAAATCTGGAATGGATGTGCTTCGTCTCCCCCCAGGTCAAGGTCACACTTTGCTCGAGTTCTCCATCATTTTGGGCATGATGCCTTGCTTCCTGTTCGGGAGGGGGACATCATTCAGTATCAATAATTCATTATGACGGCTATTAATAATCAGAATCATCTAATGGTTAGCTGCTGTTCACATTGAGCGCCAAATGATCACAGGTCCCCCTATTTAACCACCAATTGTGATGTTAATTCGCCATCGCAAGCCATTTAAAAGTCGACCCGTTAGTGACATCACAAGTGGGAGTGTCCACGCAGATGTCTACACCGATCCACCTGCCCAACCTGGAAGGCTGACCTGTCCATCATTTATAGGAAAATAGTAGTATTATTAGTAGGTTTATTATAACGTTGCTTTTTAAGTTTGTGTTTTTAGACCCTTAACTATTTAATTGTATTTCTCATTCGCTTCTGCGTTCCCATGATAATCCAGCTGATAACTAACAATCAATACATCTGATAACATCGTACTAACCATTGGGCCTCCAATGTATCGTGTCCTCGTTCAAGCTCAACTGTCAACTGCGACTTACAGTACAGCTCAGCTCTCTCTGACTCGACAGAACAACCTAGAACTGAACCTGAACTCCTTGCTTTGGGGCCTAACCTGTGTCTCCCAAACGGTTTGTCGGGATGTCACCTGATCTGCATATGGGGTCACGGGAGATTGCTGACTTTAACGCTACTAGATATTTGTTGTAGATTGAAACAAATATTTAAAAGGTTTGAAAGGTCACATAAAGGTTATGTCTAAAGAAACAGGCTGCCTCATGACTTGTAATCACTAGCAAACTGCTATTCATCGTTTAATGTGGCTCAATGCACTGGGACATTGATATGACGGGCAGATGTTCATTAGGTTTAAAATAATGTGTGTGGAAGTTGGGGTCACACGCTAAAAAACCTTATGAAACCACTGAAATCAATGTTTCCTATGGAAATCATCACACCTCACCCCAACTCAAAAAAACCTTCTCAGCAGCCAGTGAAACCATAAACGTTTAATTTGAAGATGTCGTATTCGTGGCATATCTGTGGTAGTCGCTCACCGTAGCTCCTCCAGACTTCTCCTGTTGCGCAGACGCACTTCTTCGCTGATGGGGTAGAAGATGAGGATGATTAGGCCCATGATGATGAAGGCCACCGGCACCACACCGATCAGCAGCTTCAGCGTGTACGCCACCGCCGGTTTCTGTTTGCACGAGCTCGTGTTGTACTCGGCGAACCTGTAGTTACACACACAAACACACATACCCGGGTAGAACCCTGTTTAATCTCAAGGAGCGGAGGTAAATCGCTAGCATGATAATCATCCCGAATTTCTATTGCGTTTCACTGCGTCATTCTTAAGTCTGACATTTCTTCTGTCTGAGAAGTTTTCAGACACTGGGAGGGGTTCCCCCTGAATCTCACAAATCAGATTTTTGATTAATAATCTTAAATCTGATAGCAGACATGCTAAAATCTGGGTTTCACTTTCTTTTGCTTCATATTTGTTAAGACCAATCATTTCGCTGGAGGTAAGTGAACGCGTAATTGGCTATTAAAGGCAAACACAAACCCGTCAAGCACTAGTAAGAACTGTAAACAACTGTAAAAAGTGTCTGTAAAGGTTTTAAATGAACACAGGCCACTGTAGAAATACACGTATTAAAATCGTTGTTCGCTGTAACAAAACAGGAAACAATGTGTAACTCCGCCCATTCAGTTTCTGGTTTCCGGCCAAGGCTCTGAGCTGTCTACCCCCAGAAGTTCTGCTATAACAAAGTAGGACAGCTGGATCCGAGATGACTTCCAACTAAACCAACTTTCGACACGGGCGTCGTGTTTATTCCTGTTGCTTGCTTTATGATCACGCAGATTCCATCTTGCCTACAAGACGCAGATTGGCTCGCTGAAAACCATGTCCACCAATTAAGCAATGGGCGCCAAACCCTGAGTCGGAGGGCATTTTTTTTAAAAGTAGGCAGGTATTCAGGGACCGGAACCAGGCAGGTAAAGTGCAAAAGGTAAGGCGCAAGATGTGTGGTGTTGTTGAATAAAAAAAGACAACTGACACCACAAACCTGGTAAATTATTCATGAGCACCCCCCTCCCGTGAGTGGTAATGCATCATAGTTGTTGCAGAGAGCACATCATGGTATGGGGGAGGGGGGGGGGGGGGGGGGGGGGGGGGTTGGGAGGGCTAATGCTTGTGGTATGTGTGTCTGCCGTGTTTGAGTGGTTGTGTGTTTATGAATGCAACATGCAGCGCAGGGAACATCGGGAGTACGTGTCGTTACGTGCGAGGCCGTGAGCGATGGCGTGGTGCCGACTTACTGGAGGCAGAGCGTGGACACGCCCAGAGAGATGCCGGAGGCGAACTTGGTGAAGAAGACGTAGAAGGAGTAGAAGATGGCCTCGTGGCCTTTAGAGGTGGGGTTGGCCAGCCTGAAGTCGTCCACCACGTCGGGCAGCATGGACCTAAACCCAACACACACACGGGGAGGTCAACAGAGGCATGATGGTAGGATTCAAACCCTCTTCTTCCCCCATATTCATCTTTGCACCATCCTCTTGTACTTTTTGGTAATGGTTTGTGACCAAACCAATCGAGGCACTCCCTCTAGAGTCGTTTTAAAGGGCAGGACAGTATGTTGGCTATGGTTTGATCCACAATAGTCCATCCTTGAGCAAGATAGTCAAATCCTTCGCTAATGTAATCCTCCACCGCCCCCCAGGACAATGGAGAAACTCAGAAGCTCTACTTAGGCTACTTTCTATTGAATCATTTTAGGAGCTGCATTTATCCAAAGTGTCTTGCAGTCAATTCAAATACAGATCATTAAGAAGCAGGTAGATAGTCAGGGCATCTTGCTCTAGGATGCCTAACGGGTAGGCTGAGGACATTGGGGAATCCAAACCAGTACCTTTCCTAACCTAAATTACCGCACTAATAGCAACACAATTAGGTGAGGAGCTGTGGGCGGTACCAGCAACCACAAACAGTTGGATAAACAATATGCCCTCCCAAAATAAACATGTCCTCCCAGAGAGGGGACGGGGGAGGGGAGAGGGGGGTGGGAACCCCTGTAATTTGGTTTGGAAGGGAGGGGCCAGGAGAGAAGAGGAGTGGAGTGAAGTGATCGCCCTGGAAACGATTAGAGTGGGTGTGTGTGGGACGAGGATGTTAGGGTTTGTCGGTGCAGTTGAATCAACGAAGGGGACCCCCGTGTGGGTGGGAAACACTGGACTCGAGCCAAGGTAAACAATGACTACAACTACAACAATGATGAAGTCTCATTCATTCATAAAGAACTGCAGCACACATATCACTTGTGTTGTGATGTCTGGTGTGTGTGTGTGTGTGTCTGGGAGAAGGGCCGCTGCATGAAACCACTAATGGTGGGTTAGCATGTTAGCAGCCATTGCGGTTCATAAGCTGCTGTTATATTATCAAAGGACGCTAATGCTTAGCTACCGCTGGACAGAAACAACCGGAGCCCAAGTCCTGTTACGTAAACAAAAAACACTGGGCAGGCGTAATGCCAAAGTCAGTTGAATGTTAAATGCCTACTTTTAGGTTTAAAAATAGCTGTTGGTTGCTTAATAGCTTTCAGGATGTAGCTGCGTTTGTGGCTGGAAGTGTAAATAGTCCACATGATTCACTATTATTCAGATAATAATCTGATGTTCTATTATTTATAAATGTATGTTCTCATGATGTCTTTTTGGCTGATTACGGTCATTCGGTTTCGAAATGGTATCTAAAATGTGCATCTATTACGCACCAATAAAATACATTTGAAACAAATTACATACTTAAAAAATGTAATAATATTTATCTAGCTTCTAACCACTTCATTTCGTTGCAGGGTAGCATTAGCATTCAGCGTAGCCATACATTGTATAATAGTTTAATACGAATAAAGTTGTTTTGTTTTGAATAGCTTACCATGGCAACAGCAGGGAGGCCGCTATGCTCAAACCGGAGGCGACGGCCACCACATAGGCCACGGCCACATAGGGGATGAACACCAGCATCAAGGTGAACGGCATGATCCACTAAAAGGCCCAAATAAATATAAATATATAAGTGACAAGAATTACACATATCTGAGATCATGCAGAGGTATCATGCATAAGTGAAATTACGGGTGTCTCGATGGGACCTAACACAACAAAATAATCCAAAAAGTTAAATGAAAGCTGTTTTGGATAAAATTATCTGTTAAATGACTAAATTACTGGGCTTCATCCCCAATATCTACCTGTAACCTAACCCCCTAACTGCTTCTCAGTAACGTCAGATGAAAGCATAAATAACTAAACAGCATAAAATCATCTGTATTAAATCTTCAGTATATAGCCAGCACCTCTACACCACCATAGACCATTTTCTAACAATTTATTTGCCCTAAACTGTTTAACTGTTTTGTTATGCTGCCATTTCGTCTTTTCATGACGGCACCCATCGCACTCCTAACCATCCCTGGAAGGAGGGATCCCTATATCCGCGTTCCATAATCAAGCGAGTTTCTCCTTGCTCTTTTGGGGGCTACGGCCAGGAGGGGTGTCCTAAAATGCTGCCTGTGAAGCCCTTTGAGACTCTAACTATGATTAAGGGCTTCACACATACAAGGGAATATTAAAGTCCTCCGAAAGACAGGACGCCGGCCGGCAGCTCACCGAGATGCCCCAGAAGGCGGCCGTCTTCTTGCCGAACCTCTGCAGGAACCACTGCCACATGGGAATGCTCACCACGGCCGAGACCTACCGCCAGCCAAACAGAGAGGGGTGTGTGATGAACACAGAACACAGCTTCACGGTGGACTTTCTGTGCTATGCGTATGTGGTCACACACATACAATACACAGACATTCACACACAGACACACACACACACACACACACACACACACCCAATGATCAAAAAGCACTATTATGTGTCACAAATCATGTCGATAATCCTCTGTGGAATGACATTCACAATAATCAGGAAAGAGGAAGGAGTTGCTCTCAAGTTAGAATCACCGTGAGAATCTTCTTCCCGGTAAACAGACGGTTCTCCGTAACATAGATGCCCCTTCTATCAAACTAAGTCTGGATTATTACTTCTAAACTTGTGTGTGCCACAAAGTGTTAATTACATTTCAAGGCAGGTGATTGTAATGCTTAGCCTAACCCCGTGTGATTGGTCAAAATAACTTGGATCTCTGGATTACGTGATCCGGTGACTCAAAATGTGGCTACCTAAAGTACAGTTGTGTCAGCTGGAGCATTTAAAACATAGTGTGTCGTGAGAGATTCCTGGGAGGCTGACAGAGGCGCGTAGGGTAGGCCTACTCACCAGGATGGTCAGCACGATGTTCTGGAAGTGGTCCTTCAGGTCAACTGCGTACGTGCAGAACAGGACAAAGTTGCTTTGCACCAGCTGGAAGAAATAAAGCAAATATCGGATATCGGAACCGTTAGTCTGATATTCTGGACACCCACACTGTCTGAGTCAGCGACTGTCACTGGCTGTTTGGCTGTTTTCTGCAGAAATGCAGAAAATTGCCCACCACCACCACCTCCACCAACAATCTAACGTGTGACAACTGACACCGCCAAGATCAGACCACAAAAAACAATATATGTGCAGGAATATATGGCAATGCATAGCAAAAGTCAAATAATAATGTCACAAAGAGACCCAACCTGTCATAGCTGAACTTTGAGTGTATTCTCCTCACAAAACAAAAGCAACTTGCTAACATCACGTTCAGCAGTGCGTTGTTTATTTATTTTCTTTATAAAGGAAGCTTTCAGCCAGAGGAGGTTTGAGTGCTCCATCATCTCCGCTTGATTCAATCAACATCGAGCGCCAGCGCCACCTTTTACATCCATCGTAGATGCAAACGTGCACCTGTGTGTGTGTGTGTGTGTGTGTGTGTGTGTGTGTGTGTGTGTGTGACGGTGTATGTGTCTGAGGAGCAAAAGAAGTGAAACATAAAGATTGCGCTATCCATTCACCTGGATGGCCACGGTGATGAAGAGGAAGGAGGCGGTCAGGGTGAGGTAAGGTCCGTGTTTCATCACCATGATGAAGCCCTTGTGGAAGGGGATCTGCTCCTCCACTTGGGTAGGGTAAGGATCTGTGGAGCAAGTCACACGGTGTGAGAAACAGAGGGTGTCGGATATCGCACAGTAGTGAGAGTATGAGAGCTCTTCTTTGCGTACGGTCCGCCTGCATTGCGCGGTTGGCGCCTTCCTTTCAGCGAATTCCTGACTGCAGCGGGCTTCATTTTTCTCTCTCAGATATTCACATCGAATGTAAAAAGAAGTGCAGTACAATGTTTTGAAGGATAGATCAAGAGGGGGAAGTGAGACGGGTCGATTGATGGGCACTAGAATGGGACAAGACCAGGAAGTAAAGAAAAGTAAAGCGAGTTTGTTAAGACACCAGGTGACATTGTCCGTGTCCAGATGTAAATCAGCCATGATTTTTGTTCCAAACTCAGCCCTTCTCGCTGTTTACGCGCGTTCTGGAATCACACTGCCTATAACGCAGCCATTATCTTGGCTCAGAATTCTAACTGGGCGCCTCAGTCTCTTGAGTCTGTGAGCATGCACTGAAGAGCTCCACACTTCCACACACACCTCGCCGCCTGGGTCCTTTCGACGTCATAGAGTATACTAAAAGGCACTTGGACGTCACGAAAAGAACGCTACTAACGGTCTGAACTGCGAAAACGGAGGGAAACCTAAATGGAGGATGGCGGAGAAAAAAGAGAGAGTCTAGACTCTCCCTGATGCGCTAATAAGGGGTGTGGGGGTTAGATCCATGGAGGAGGCAAGCTGTTCGATAGCATGGCAAGATGAATGGGGTGCCCATTTAATTATTGGTGTTCAAAGGGGTATGTGTTTCCATTAGTCTCTCTCTCTCTCTCTCAATTGGTTAATGGAAACCGGCAAAAACAGGATTTTACTTCTGTTATCTCTAAATTACATTCTTATTTCAATAACAGTGATAAAATGGCATCGATAGGGTTAGATGTTGAAGATCATATAACACATTATCACATAAAGAAAAACAAAAAACGATTTATTTACATTCTCCATTTCTCTCCATTCTCCACATTCTCTCACAATTATGTAATGTAATCAAACTATAATTAGAAGATTCTCTGTTTGTCTGTAGGTATGTATGTATGTATGTCTGTCCTTTTTATTTCTCAAAAACTGTTCTCGAAAACACTGCTGAGGAAGTGCAGTGTTGAGTGTGAAGTTGTTTGGATGAGCAGTTCTCGACGAAGCTGCAAGCAGCAATACGGGAGGCCAAGCAATAAGCCCGTTGCGAACACACGTTTTGAACAGGCACTGCACTAGCTAGGTTAAATTGATGGTAAATAATATAGTATAATTATTAGAATTGGAATTAGAATTGGAGTTAGAATTTATTAGAATGAGTGGGAATTAAAAAGAATGAAGTTCCATTTACACCACACACACAGACACTCACCATCTCTCTCCTTGACACCCAGGAACATCACTACGGTGCACATGAGAAACACTGCTCCCACCACGCCAGCCGCGATCATATACACCTCCTTCTGCATGGGGAAGAAGGGAACAGAGCAGAACAGGAGTTGTAGAGGAGAAGAAGACACATTGCCATATCCGTCTCCTAGCCCACCCCACTTCCCCCTCTCATGTGCTGACAGAGCCTTCTAATCCAGGCCCTTGCTCAATCTTTAATTCATAAAGTTCTCAATGGCATCAAAAATGTACGCTACCAACGCCGCCACCACCACTCTCCGAATTTCCTTATCATCCCCGATGGGAAAATCGAATGCAGTGTGACATGAATTCCTATTTCGACAATAACAACTAATATTGTTACTTCAATCCGGATCTCATGAATACTTCATTTGTTAGAGCATAACTTGAAGTTGACGTTGCCAGATTCTGACACTCCGTCAAAGCCGGCGTTCTGTTATTTTGCATTCAGACCAGCGTTAACAATATAAAAGTCAGTGTGCGTTTACCGTGCAAAGTACCAACAGGGGGAGGGGGGGAGGGGGGGGGAACAACCTCAAGTTGGTTTCGTATCCAAAAATACGAGCTGTAACCCCAACAGGAACTGCTTTGCCTTAAACAACCTAATCTTGTTTGCCAAGCGGGCAGCGGTGGCTCGTCCTTATTATTTATTCACTTCATACACACCCTTTCTTTCCGAGGGCTGAGAGTTTGTGTACGCACACACACATACACACACACACACACACACAAACAAACACATAAACACACACGCACTGTGGCCACCCTCTCCCTCGTGACCACGGAGGAATTTAGAGGGTGGCTGTATGCCGTGGTGAGTTTGTCATTGGGGTTCACCCAGAATGCATTGTGGGAGGAGGTGACCATTTGAACCATGCATATCTGTGGTCTGAAGTGATTCCTTCGGCATCTGTTTGGCCCGTTTCATCTCTGGACAACCCGGTCCCCAGGAGACCAGGGAGATCAATAGGGAGTTGGAGTCTCAATCGGTGTCGACTGAGGGTGGTGTGTGCTGAGAAACAGCAACTGCCTGGGAAAATGATCGCCCTTTTTGGTTCCCCGTATTGAATTACGACCCATTGCTGTAGATCTCGCGGCTCAAGCGTCTTTAGTCATAAGAATGGGTCGTTAACCACGCAAACGGGGGTTTGTAGTCTGAGGTGCCTGCTCGCTAGCTTTGCTCCAGGGCTGAGATATAAATAGCATTTAATGGCTAACATATTGTGGCCATTGTGGCTCTCCCCCACCCCCCCCCACCCGACGCGAGGTGAAGCAGAGTGACGGGGATGATGTATGGGAGGAACCCCGACTTTGTGGGTTTTGTTCCCCTGCATTTTCAGACGGATGGCGGGCTCAGGAAGCAGGGTTCACATATCAAACCCAACAACGCCTTGCTTCACAACCCTTCAACTGACTTTCAAAACTACACACATCGACTACTTCCACCCCGAACCGACTCGGGACCTGCCGTCGGTTGTTGTTGTTGCGAGTGATGCTTACAGAATGCGCCTCGCTCTTCACGACCTCTGCCCCGCTGCTGTTGCCGAGGTGACCGGTGGACACGTTCCCGTGGTCCAGGCAGTGCTTCCTCATGTGAGCGCTGGCCACGATCTGACCCTGGATGGCGGCGCCCACCAGCGTGCCGAGTATCTCCAGGGTCATCCCTGGTGCATCATGGGAGCAAAAAAAAAGTATCGAACAAACCGTAGCATCCAACCGATTGTTGACAGAATAAACATATTGCACATTGGGAAACTGTCGTCCTGCTCCTACTTGCTTTCTTTGAAGGAAATACTACATTTGAATTTTCTATTCTGATTTTATAGAACTGAGTTTTTTTTCGCTCCATGCTTGACGTTGCAGACACTAAAACGTTATTTGCTGAAAGACATACGGTATGCGGTGGCTGAGTCTCGCTCCTTCTGGTCCGTGCTCAGGAACATGGTCAGGGCGGAGTACGGAACATGGAAGCACTGCAGGGGAACAACGAGATGACAAGGTCACGGTAAACAAGACAACAAACAGCAAACAAGAAGCTAACTTTTTGCTAACAAAAAGCTTGGGACACCAAAGAATGAGCCCTGCGTTTTAATTCATGGCAACGCATGTGCGTTAGATCAAGCTAGGACACTTGGTTGAGATCCAACGCCCTTGAACGGCATAACCTTTGGATCGCTCAACTTTGGGAACGGCTTTCCGGATAGAGCGTCTTTTGCACTGCTTCAAAGCCAACCTCCTACACCACGCCCATGTTAAATATGTATTCCCCATATATATATATATATATATATATATGTGTGTGTGTGTGTGTGTACCGTACGCGCATATATCATTGTTGTTGTCCTTAACTTTCCAACCTCAGCGCCTCTGTTTACCGCCACATCACCACCACCACCACCTATTGCAGAGAATAAGCTAAGTAACCTCAGCTTTTCCTTCACTTTGTAATTTACACAAGGAGCGCAGTCAGCATTGTGGCCACCCGGCCGTCCGGAGCAGCAAACGAAAATAAACACTCCCATAGAAGACCGCTGTCGGTCTCTCTCTCTCGGTCTCTCTCTCTCGGTCTCTCTCTATCTATCTCTCTCTCTCTCTCTATGTGGTGCGGCGTGTCATTCACGGGGCCCGATGTTGAAATCCACCAGTGGTAGAAATGGAATAAACACAAGAGCAGCCTGGGTAATCAACAGTGTGATTATGGGGACGAACAGGAAAAGCAATCAATGGGAAGGAAATGGAGGATTAACTGGCTCAGTGATGGCCCGCAGGTGTGAGATATTTTATCTGCCTTATCTCTCCTACTCTCTTTCACTGTCTATCACTCATGCTCTGTCTCACTCTATCTCTCTCGCTCAGTATCTCTATCCCTATCTTTTGTTCTGTATCTCTCTCTCTCTCTCTCTCTCACACATGGACACATACACACACTCACGCACACACACACACACACACACACACACACACACACACACACACACACACACTCACATCCACAGGAACAATGTAGGGCCGAGCTAAAAGTGGGAACTGGCATTTAGCAAGAGGTCCCTGGCAGCGACTGACCGTATCATTATCAAGAAGTTAAGGGTGACACGCCACTATGGCCACAGCGCTGTGTGCGTGCACGTACACATGCACACACTGCATGCATCATGCTAAAAGGGTTAGCTTGTAGCCTGGCGGTGCGCCTCAGAGCAAAATGCAACCAAAGAGAGCAAATAATCAACGGTCTCAAATGCGGAAACGGAGGGAAACCTAAATGGAGGAGGGCGAAAAAAAAAGGGAAATGACAACAAAAAAAACTAAACAGAGTCTAGACTCTCCCTGATGCGGTAATAAGGGGTGTGGGGGTTAGATCCATGGAGGAGGCAAGCTGTTCGATAGCGTGGCAAGATGAATGGGGTGCCCATTTAATTATTGGTGTTCAAAGGGGCGTGCATTAGTCTCTCTCTCTCTCTCTCTCTCTCTCTCTCTCTTGCTCTCTCTGTCTGCTGGTCTCCTGTTTGCCTCTCTGTGCAGGGAGCCTGTGGGCGGATCTGAGAGGGTCGTCAGCTGATGTGGTGCTCATAAGCTCACATCAGCTGCTCTCGCTCTCTTCCCACAAAGGCAGGTTGATGTTTGGTTTGGTTTGGTTTGGTTTGGTTCGGAGCCTTTTGGGTTTAGTCTTATGTTTTGTTTTAAGCTGTGTTTACATCCTAGAACCATCCCCACAGTTCACTACACCCACCACTGAATATACCGATTACATGTCAGTTCCAATATTATTCGTATCTTTTTCGTATCGTGTTCTTTAAAAACATAAAAAACAGCAAGTGCTTTTATTTTGAAGGGTGGGTTGTGGTGAACCCATGCATACTATATACTCACAGTGATGAGGGTCTGGTAGAGGCAGTAGAAGCCCAGGTACCAGATGAATCTGCCGTTGGTGAAGGACGGGACATACCACAGGTAGAAGTACGACACCACCACGAACGGAGTGCAGCCCACCATCCTGGAGAACACAGAGACACACACACACGTGTTTGATCAGGGTGGTCTGGTTCGATTCCCCCCAATGTCCTCAGGGTATCATTCAGCTGACAATGATGCTTTGACCCCTATAGTGGCTTCTTAAGGACCCGTATCTGAATTTATGGTAAGAAGCCATAGGGGCCGATCACATAGAAAATAACTGCACAACTTTTTTGTTGAAGCCAGCACCTTGTTGCACCTAAACCTGCAACCATATAACATCTACACCTAATCCTACAACCATAGAACATCTACACCTAAACCTACAACCATAGAACATCTACAATTATGTTGGCCACTTTCTTCAGCCTAGGGCGTCCAGGGCACTCCGCCAACCATGAGAGACGTTCAGCAACGCAACAGCTGCCTGCAATACGCTTGCTTCCCTCAGCTGTGAAATAGGGCCTTTGTCAATTTGTCAATACCAAGTACAGCACATTCGGACTTGCGTACTTGTTAGTTCGGACTTTGCAAGTTCGACTCCCGGGGACGGGAGGACGCAGCGCAGATGGTTGTTGCTAAATGCATTCTGGGATACTTGGCTGTCCCAAGTCCACACAAGGCACCTCTCGATGCATCCTCGTTAAAATGGGCGGAGCAAGAACGCACGCGGGTATTTGGGATGCACTTGGCTAGATGCAGACTTTTGAATGGAACAGTACTCGTGCTGTGACTGATGCCGTCTCACAAGTCCACGAGAACACAAGTACAGACAAGAACGCCGATTGAGAAAGGACTGTAGTGTGCGGTATGATCGGGGGGCCTTGGGACAGGTTTATATAGCATGGTTGAGGATTCTTACTTTTTAAAACATCCATCAATGTCACTCAATAATAAAGAGTAAAGATTCAAAACAGGAGAAGAAGAACAACAGGGTCAATTCTGAAGCGCCATTAAAAAGCAAAACCGTGCTCTTTTGTGCACTATCGTTCTGGTGTTATCCTAAAGACTGATGCAATCATCGTAGCCTTCTCTGTCGACCGGCACAGCAGTGGGGTTATAGAACTCTGTAACAGAGTTACAATGCAGGTCATATTTCTGGCAGTCTGTCGGAGAGGGCTTTGGCAGACGGCGGAAAGAATGGGAACGTGTCTCTGAGCGTGACGTGAATCCGTAGCAGGTTCAGTAGCCAGGGCAGGCGACCGGTGAGAGATCTTTCAGGGGGTTCAGACCCTCTCAGCAGAGCACTTTAGAGAGACCGCCATACATATGTGGGGACGCACACACACATAACACAGACTCATGCACACGCACGCACGCACCCACGCACGCACGCACACACACACACACACACACACAGGAAACAGGCAGCCGAAGCATTCTGCTGTGCTGTGCTGTTTAACGGTCTGGGAGAGGGCTGGTGTTGGTCATGTATAATTCATAGGAAAACAACTGCTGCGTATCATTATGGTTAAGGAAAACAGCTGTGTGCTCAAAGAACCATGAGATGAGGTAAAACATTGTTAGCCGGCACAATATTTTCTCCCGTGGTTTGAGCTCCCTTGACACCGCAGCGCAGACTACCATCTTCCCGTTTTCATTCATGCCATTAAATCTAAAGTGCAAACAACGGACACAGCCAACCAATACGGTCGATCGGTCAGCTGATCTCCAAGAGCTGCATCGTCGTCATCATAACATCAAAACGCCTGCTCGAATGTTGGTGACCATGACAACGTTCCCAGTATTCCCATCTTCTCTTTCTCCCCTGGCTGTTGGCCAAAAAGCTTCAAAGCTACAAAGCATTTTGACCATCACGCATGTCAATAACCACGGACCTTGACCTCTGACCCCTGTCTCTGTGTTGACCATCCGTGTGTAAAAGAAAAAGACACCACCATCATACCAGCGACATGAAAAATGGATGTTCAACAAAGGCACAGGGGGTAAGAGGTGATGTAACGGCCGGTCTAGTAAGGTCCTGCCCCCCCCACCCCCCACCCCCCCCACCCCCTCCTCTCCTCCCGATTGTCCGGAGCAACAAAGGGAGGTGACGGTGTGGCGGTATTGAGCTGTGGCTGAATGGGTCGCTGAGCGCTGAATGGGATGTGGAGAATGTTCTGCAAGATCCTTTTTGTGTGTTCACACACAGAGAGAGAGAGAGAGAGAGAGAGAGAGAGAGAGAGAGAGAGAGAGAGAGAGAGAGAGAGAGAGAGAGAGAGAGAGAGAGAGAGAGAGAGAGAGAGAGAGAGAGAGAGAGAGAGAGAGAGAGAGACCTGTCTGCTGACATATGCACAGGTAGAGATGCTTTCTGTAGGAATGTGCAAACCCCCCCGACCTACTCACACACACACACACAGCTAAACACACACACAAACACACACACAGACAAACACACACACACACACACACACATACACATACATGTACAGTATAGTATAAACACACACGGATGGCCATACATACATACATGCATACATACACAAACATAGGGACATGACACACACACAGACATGTTTAGGTACACTGGTGTGACCTGTGTACACCGAGACCAAATGTTTTTCTCCTACTTGCTTTGGATGCCCTACACAGCGTGTTCATCACACACAGATGAGCTGGGAATGGATGGCATGTGGTGCACACTGGGTGGTGAGCTACAACATGTAAGTCAGGGTCAGTGTCGGTGGATTTGGTGGATCCACTAGATCCAGGGTGGCCCCATGTACCTTGTTGGATGTGGATCTCTCTCAGAATCACTCTCAACGTGTCATGGTGGATCTATCTGATCCGCAATGTATTTGAAACAAACAATCAAATGGTCGGAGCAGGGGGTCTGCAAGTGTGTGTGTGTGTGTGTGTGTGTGTTTGTGTGTGTGTGGGTGTGTGTGAGTGGGTGGGGTGGCATTGGGGGTCTGTGGAGAGATAGCCATCAATCTCTGTCGGAGTGGATGGCCGCTGATGTCATGAGCCACCCTGGAAAATGCACTTCCTGCCAGACAGGAAGCGCTGTTGGGGCTTTCCGAAAAAAGCTCAAAGTCCATTAAGGCAGGTTCCTCGCCATCTCATCATTATCATCATCATCATCATGCAGACAAATATACACACACGCTCATTATACACACATACACACATATAGGGTTCATATACACACACGCCCATCCACATGCTGTGGATAATCACACACACACTGTTACGAGCTCACCACAGGGTAAGAGTCCGCGACAGTATACTATCTTCTCCTCCGATAGTTCAGTGATGGGCTCCATGTGCCGTGATTATCACCCCATTACGTATATAAACGTGTACAGTGTCCGACCCACCGGCAAAGTCAACGAAGATGCGTGCCACGATTATCCCGAGTCCTGTCCTTGTTACGTGCAATCGATTTGTTTCACCGCGGAGCGCTAAAACACAAATGCCGTACAAATAGTAGTGTTCCGCTACGTCCACACATTACGGTTAAATCCCTAAAAAAATCGCTCCAACAACACATACTCCTCTTCTCTCTGTGTCAATACGGTCTTTGTTTTTGAACCTCCCGCCAGGTTCCCACAGTGAGTTAAATCACAGTGGACCATACCCCATATGAGGCTGATCAGCCAATCCCAGCGTCGCCGTAAGGTAGCATCATACACAATGTACAGTACATAAACGCACACATCCGCATACTGTGGATAATCTCACACACTTCTGTTGGGCGTAGCGTAGCAGTCAGTGACAGGGACACCGGGTCATCCTACCCTCTGCCCTACCTAGTCTCTGTGTGATTATAGTGAGTACACAGTATCACGCCACACACACACACACACACACGCGCACATGCACAGACACACACACACACACACACAGACACACATACACACACACACATTCACATTGGCACAGTCATGCAAAGACAAAAACGTCTATAAATCATACACACACACCCGCTGATACCAGAAATAATAATGGATTACTGTAATCTTTGGAAAGGGTGTGATGCAGGTTTAGTGGTAATTCCGTCATGTGATCCATGCGATACTTGAGCGTTTCATCACAACATTTCTGACTTGCATGAATTCCCCGTGAATAACGACAATCAACCGAACACATTATGAAAACACACACCTGGATGCCATTACAAACCACATGTACTGCCTCAGCAATGTGAAACTAAACAGTGTTTAACTCTCTTTCGCTACTGAACTATTCACTGTCATCAAAACGGATTAATAGGATATCGAGCCCTATATTGTCACACTCTATTTATAGCCGTTCACAGCGGAAGAAGATGTGACACAACTGGATAGATAGTGTGATGTAATGCAGTTCCTTGTGTTCTAACTGGATTCTAATGACAATGGAATGCACACCCATAGCACATTACTGTAAAGGGCATGTCTAGTACAGTATGATTAAATAAGAAGTCATACAAACAATGGTATGGTTTAGTGTGTTGCTAGGGAGAACTTTTAAGTGTGACTCAATATCAAAAATACCTCAGTTTTAGTGAGTTTATTTTCAGAGAATACGGTAAGCATTTCAAACGTATTCATTCAAGAGCACATCCTAGGATGAAACCAGGTCAAATAAATGGTCTGTCCTCCTTTAAGTGTACCCACCACAGCAGTGCATTCCATTCCTGCAGGGTTTTCAATATAACTCTTGGCTCTGTAATAAGCAGCACAGAAAAACAGGAATCCCCCGCACACCACACACACACACACAGTCACACACAGTCATACACGCACAGGCACAGGCACACAGATACACACACACACACACACACACACACACACAAAACACACACAGGAAATACAATAACGTAGACATCCAATAATAAAGGAGGGGAAATGACAAGGGTCTTTTCCCCTTTGAAGTGTAGGAAGAAGGGGCTCACCAGGGCATTAGTCGTCCGATCTTGGTCCACTTGCTCTTGGTGATGAAGAAGCCCACCAGGGGGTCTGTGATGGCCCCCCAGACCTTCCCAATGAACAGCACCATGGACGCCTGCATCGGGGTGATCTGGTCAGGGGGGAGAGGGGGGTCAGACGGGGTCAGGGGTCTAACCAGTGTGTGTGTGTGTGTGTGTGTGTGTGTGTGTGTGTGTGCATGCACTGTTTTGTTTTGGGATGTGTTGTGTGATGTATTGTATTTTGTAGTGTCACAGTGCATTGCAGCATATTGTTGTATTGCATTGTATTGTATTATTTGTATTGTATCAAAGTGTAGAGTAGTGCTGTGTTGCTTTGTGTGGTGTGGTGTAGTGTAGTGTTGTGGTATAATGTATATATATTTTTATTATTATTTTAGTGTAGTCTTGTGTGGTGAAGTGTCGTGTTGGCTTGCTAGTCTTGTGTCACGTCGTCTAGTCTCATCTAGTCATCTAGTCTGTGTCGTGTCATGCCGTGTCTGGTTGTGTAGGGCTTTATGTTGTGCGGTGACAGTACCTGGGCGACATCCAGCAGGTAGATTTGTAAGAAGAAGGCTGTAGCGCTGGCGGCCACCTCCTTGGGCGCTCCTCCGATGGCGAAGCATAGCTTACTGCAAAAAGACAACCGCTGGCTCATGTCTGCCTGTTGGGAGACAGGAAATGGGAAACCCGAAGCGTTACATTAAGCTTAAGGAGGCCCTTAGAGATGTGTCCAGAAACAACCAATACATTTTTGCTTCATGAAATTCACAAAATTGCTAGTTAGGTCGGTTTGCTTTATTTTTCAACATTGACAGGTTCTGTGCGAACAAAGTCCTTCTTAAATACCGTCATGAATTATATTATACAGCTCCAAACAATAAAATCTATACTTGCTCACAAAATGCTGCATCGGCAGATGTAGCTATTTTGTTCTCATTGGCAGGCTCTGTGTGAACAAAATCAATCTGGCTAAATACTGTTTTAAATTATATCATACAGGTCAAAATAGTAAATTGGTCATAACGAAACAATAGCATTTTATGAAAGGGTGCAGCTTCCATCTCACCATGACAACACAAATTCCTTTTGTCATATGAAGACCCATGAAAACGGTCACGCTCTTAGATTGAGGCCTGGGCGTGTCAGTCTCTCTTTCGCTCTCTCTCTCTTCTGGTGAGTACCGTGTAACCAGAATTATGACTCAACTAGTTCCACAAATAACAATATTTCCCATTTCGATGTCACAGCCAGTGGTGAGGGGGCAGTGTAAACAGGAGCCCAAATTCAACTTAGACTACCTGGTTCCCCAGTTTGTTTCCTGTGCGTCAAGCAGAACACAGACACATCTGTTTACAATGTATTTACCTCCCCAAGTTTACTTGGAAACACACACACGCGTGCACACACACACACACACACACACATGCGCGCACACACACGCAAACATTGTGCACTCACACATACACACATGCACTCACACACACACACACACACACGTATGCACACATACACACACACACTTCACAATGCACATGTAGTGTGTGTACGCTCTCTTCACCGCCCTACCAAACTATATCAGGGGGATTATGTTGCAGAGTGGGGCAGAATCAACAACTTACATAATAGCAACCAGGGGGCTCCCGCTCCCGGGTTGTGTGAGTGTGTGAGATGAAGGGATTATAAGGAGACATCTTTATCCCCCACACCCTCCCCACACACACATACACACACATAAACACACACACACCGCTGCTGCCTCCTACTGTTTGGACTGCTGGCGGGATCTGAGCACACAGCGAGTGGGTGCTCGGTGTGGGGTGCAGACTAACCGGACTCATCAGAAGAACCCCCGCCCCGCCGACACACACACACACGAACACACACACACACACGCCACAACCGTTCTCGGTTAATACCGTATACCGTATACCCTATACACATGGTGGCACCATCTGACTCTGTGTGTTTCTCCTGCTAATGCTGGAGGAGGAGGAGGAGGAGGAGGAGGAGGAGGAGGAGGAGGAGGAAGAAGATGCTTTCATCTCCACACATGAATGGCCCGAAAGCCGCAGCCCCAGGAAGACCAATATTTACTACTGTCTGTCTCCACTGAGCTAATGTTGAATACGGTAAGAGTTGAGTAAGGATGGTAAATCAACTGCTGTCGCGTGCTGCCGTACGACTCTCCTGCTGGTGCAGACACTGTGACCTCTGTTGAAGACGTAGATGCTGAGGAACGAGACAGAAACACACACACACACACACACACACATACACATACATACACATACATATGCACATGCACACACGCACACATATGCACACACACACGGCCGGGTCCACAGCCAGCCTCTGAAGGCTTGGCCAGGGTCGAGTCGTCGCACAGAGGTTGTTTCGCGAAGGAACGGAAACCACCAAGAAAGGCACCGCAACCTCAGCGCCGCACACTGTTATTATCCATCGTGCTTTTCTCTCACTCTCTCTCTCCCTCTTTTCCTCCCCCCGCCTCCCCCCCAGCCCATCAAAACAACGACGGCTTCCAGGATGACAATTACCAGGAGGTTGGGTGTGTAATTATTCAAACGTGAGACAAGAGGAGGGAGGTCAGGAGTAAGTAAAGGACTGATGTGGTGGTTTTGGCGACTTCAGAACTCTCTCCTCTCTCTCGCCCGCGCTTACTGCAATTATCTCTAATTGGAGAGGAAATCAAAGGTCTTTTGGTGTGTCTGGAGAAGGCCTCTTAACTGATGATGGGCAAAAAATACACTCTGTATCCCCAGCAGAGTTCTCTCTCTCTCTCTCTCTCTCTCTCTCTCTCTCTCATTCATTCTGTTTCTTTCTCTCTTGTTCCCTCTCTCTGTTTCTTTCTCTGTTTCTATCATTCACTCTGCCTCTCTCTCTGGTTCTCTCATTCTTTGTAACTCTCTCTTGCTCTCCGTCTCTCTCTCGCCA
>JACYXH010000080.1:2185000-2275000 GCA_026745465.1 Lota lota | reverse complement strand
GGAAGGAATGGGGGCCATTCCAGAACCATCCTGGTTTTGCTTTCGCCTTCCGTCTTACTGGTTGGTAGTTAGAGAGCGGCTTGCTCCTGTCTCCGGTCCCTGCGTTTCCCCTCCTGCTGCGTTAAATATTGAACAAGGATAATGAGGCTCGCTTTCTATCCCCGGGCTGGGAAGGATGGCAAACACACACACACACACACACACACATGCATGCATGCATGAACAAGCATGCACACTCACACACACTTGTACGCTCATTGTGCTCATGCAAACACAAAAATATGAATGTGTACACAGATGTACAGACACAGAATGACAGACATAAATGCACACACACTTACACATAGATACACTATTTCTCACAAATTCACACACACACACACACACATACACACACACACACACACACACACACACACACACACACACACACACACTACCAGTCATTAAGATGTGCTTCACTGAACATGATTATTATTGAGTTATTACATAATGTTATTGCTTTTTTACCCTCTCCGTGTGTTTTTGTGCAAGTACAATGTATCTTGTCTGTTCCTTTGACTCAAAAAGAAACACAGGCGTAAAAACCAACCATTTTTAAAAGTCTCAAGCTTTTATTGCAATATCACTGTTATTCTACTGTTCCACTCTTGTATCAGCAATGCCCATTCCTTGACTCAATCAAATCCAGACAATCAGATTAGCCAAAAAATGATTATCTTTGACAAACATATTGGATGGTATTTTATAGATTTCTGTACTATGTTAATATCTTATCTATATATTGTAACACATTTTTCTTCAAATTAGGTATGTACAGACTACGGAATGATGCACAGGGAACACAAATGTGACGAGAACACAAAAGTCATGTTAAACCAAGTCATGAGACATGGTATGTCAAATATTATACACAGCAACATTTCAAACTTTCATGATAACCAACCTGAAAACGTGTCCAGCAATTTGACCAGACTGGAGTGAACACACCAGGAAATGCTTTCTGGGACTTTCGGTCGCAATGTCCAGCAGTAAAAACAGTAGATAAGCGGTATACATAAAGGTGCAGATGTGCGTAACAGAACAGATTAAATGCTATTCAAACAGCCCATCTCCCCAAATATAACGTACCCCCTGTCATTATTGGCACAATGCTCCGACTTCGAAGCAGAAGGTACAATGTCACTAGCTTGGCGTGTTAAACCGTGGAACAGCGGTACAGAAGAAAGGCTACGGGTGGGTAGGCTAAGATAGAGTAGAGGCCATTTGCGTTAAGGGTGTGTGTCCGTGTGTGTGTGTGTGTGTTAATGTGTGTGTGTGTGTGCGTGTGTTAATGTGTGTGCGTGCGTTAATGTGTGCGCGTGCATGTGTGCATGTAAGTGTGGTGCTTGCGTGCGCGTGTGTGTGCGAGTCCATGCGGACAGGTCCGTTGGGGTCAGGACGACTGACCGAAGGGGGCCTCTGTGTTCAGGGGTCTCTGGACTATGACGGCGTTGGCCAGATCGGCCTCCTGCAGACTCAGCTCCCCCTCATGGAGCACCCTGGAGGGGAGCGAGGTGGTCAGGACGAAGGGGGGGCAGGTCCTCTGGCAGCGGGACACAAAGTCCTGGACGTCGCTGATGCTGAAGACGGTCCACAGGTACAGAGAGAGGAAGAGAGATACATGAGAAAGGGAAAAGAGGGGAAGGAAAGATCCCACATATCTAGTAAGATAAGATAAGATAAAAAGAGGCTTTATTTATCCCAGACTGGAAATCAGAGGTAGAGGTCTCTATTAGAATAATAGAGAATAACATATTTACAGCACTTTCATCCCAAGCGACTTGCGGTGTATTCAGATACATGCAAATAAACCTATTTTGGACACAAGGGCATGTCCACAAAACTATTTTTCACGTTTCTTTTTGGCATTTTGCCTAGTTGACCGTTATAGCCCAGCTAGATCGCTACAGACAATCATGCCAGACAATCTGTAGATTTAATGGTGACTACACTCTAGAATCATGCCAGACAATCTGTGGATATAATGGTGACTACACTCTAGAATCATGCCAGACAATCTGTAGATGTAATGGTGACTACACTCTAGAATCATGCTAGACAATCTGTGGATATCATGGTGTCCACACTCTAGAATCATGCTAGACAATCTGTGGATATAATGGTGACTACGCTCTAGAACCATGCTAGAGAATCTGTGGACAGGCCCGTGGGTCCAAAATAGCAAACCTATCCTTTAAGGAGCAGGTATTCGTTTAGGCTAGGTTTATCAAGCCACCGTTACGTCCCTCATGTCTTCACTAAAACCTCCGTTACCAATATTATTGGTATTACTTTTGTGCCAATTCTGCCTAAGAACATTTAGCATGTGTGCCTACCAAGAATGTAAACAATAGCAACATAGAACTTAGGTCTTTGTGATAAGACATTTTGTAAAGTACTACTCCACAAACTCAGTCAGTCAGTCGTACTGACTGACATACATTGACTCCAAAAGATGAAAGGTCCATATTGCCATTGTTTTCATTTTTGGCAGGCGCGCTCATGCTAAATGATCTTTGGCAGAATCGGTACAAGGACGTCATTTGGACAAAAGATATTGGCAACGGATGTTTGAGTGAAGCCAGGAGATACGTTTACGATTGTTTGATCACCCAAACCGCCGTATTGGCCTTTAAACCCGCTGTAATACTGCCCTTTTTACTCGCAGACAGTAGCACTTTCACAGTCGTTTGGTTTTGATAGTAAAGCATTCTATCCCAAAACGCTTCACTGTGTGGAAGTGTTTTTGTGTGCAACACATGAACACACACTCTCTCTCTCTCTCTCTCTCTCTCTCTCTCCCTCGGTCTATAAACTACCACAAACGGCAAAACCATATATTATTGACACCCACCACCTCATGGCACACACAGGCCATCCTACAGTGAGTCCCAGCGCTTCACACACTTTGCATGCTTTACGATGGCCTAACAGAGGTTCACCCTCCAGTGCCTGTGTGTAACTAACCTGGTTATATAAAAAAATATAAAAACCTTTGGGTTACGCAATCCCTCTGGGGATTTTATAGATCCACTCCGTCGCTCCGCTGTCTCAGATTATGTTTTTCTGCAGGGCGGGCCCGTGTGTGCACTATGTGTGTGTCGGTGGGGGGGCTTAGGTATGGAGATGAGGTCGGGAGGGGGGGGGGGGGGGGGGGTGAACATGAACCATAATGCACTTCGCAGGCCTCCTGGCCCCCCGCACTAGGACCGACCATTACGTAATTTGCCAAGAGATTACAGCTCCCCTCCTCCCCCTACTTTTCCTCCTCACGTGGCAGATGGAACACGCGTAACCCGGTACTAAACCCTTTTTCTTTTAACCAGTGTTCTTGGTATCAAACCCAAAAATTTGACTTAGTAGTCGTAGTATTCCAGAGCGTGGAATAAAAAAATAAATTAAAAATAGAAATAAAACCTTCCAGCTTGTGATTTGTTTTTTTCCACTGTTGACCTAAATATGACTCGCGTCGTTGATCTACTGGTACGATTCGCACGGCAGAGGGAGCCGTCAGCAACGTGACACCCACCGATGCGATAAATTGAATCGCTGCACCAGTCTCCTGCCGTCGGCCAACCAGATCTGCAGCGAGGTGACGGGCAGGGCATGGTCCAGTGTTACCATGGGGATAGGAGGGGACTCTCCATCCTCGTGCACAGATGGCGATCGGACCACGACTCGGGGCGCCACACTGGGGGGGGGGGGGGGGGGGGGGGGGGAAGAAGAAAGACATGGATGATCAAAGAGCTGTGAAGAAGGTGCATGAATGATGCATCTCGTCCCATCCTCATCATCACAGGGATACAGGTTGGGAGTGCTGTACGTCTCCCTAGAGGATGGTGGTATTAACATTACAAACAAGAACCATGGCTCTCAAGTCTTCAGGACATGATGTTCCTCTCCTCTCCTTCCTTGTCTTTTCCGCTGGTGTTTTACAGTGGAACTGCTACTTGGTTTTAGAGGGACACCTAGTGGCGTAACTTTCTATTGCGCACGCATTCGAAAATAAGCTGTCTGTCTTTAAAGAAATCCACTATTCTAAGTCCTTATCTTTAGTGAATTAATAATGAAAATGATTGAAAAATGTATGGATTATAACCAATCTTGGATAAAAGATTTTCAGAAATGTTCCGAATGGATTGGGGGTGGGGCGGTCTCTGTGTATTCTGATTGAACTCGACTAAAAATAAACAATAAAAAAAAGCATTGCTGGAATTAAAACCACTCAAACATTTGGGTCTGACAAAAAAAATCCAAAGGGCCATCCGCGATACACATCCTGCATACGCCTCTCACCTGCCAAGCCGGTACCCGTGACCGCTGAAGGCGTGGAAGGCCTTCTTCCTAGGGACGTAGGCCTCCTCCGTCAGGTCCTCCACATTGATCTCCAGCTCCTCCTCCTCTGCTCGGCTCTCCCACTCCACCGGAAGCTCCCTGGGATGAGAGAGAGCATGCACAAGGGGGTGACTATGACAAAGTGAACCACAATAGAGCCTTTGTTTCTATGTCATCACGCTGCGCTTATTTAGGTCGCCATAGGTCCCTCTAGGTATGTCCCTCTAGGTCCCTCTAGGTATGTCCCTCTCTTCCCCCTTGGAGACCTGTGTGGTTAATTCATTCATATAACTGTTTGGAGGAGAACGGTAATGAGGGTTTCACCAAAATAAAAGCTAATTCGGGTTCAATGTGAAGATGGATGCGCTTTTATTTTCGATAGCATGCACTTTTATGTTCTATCGTTGACGAGATATTCCCAGAGACCGTTTGTTTTCTTCTGAATCTGGATTGTACCCTCGTTTTATGGTGTCCAGGAAAGCTTGGTTTTCAGGCGTGGCGTAGCTGCGGAACTCCTGGTCGTTGACGGTGAAGCCATCCTTCCACAGCGTCACCACCATCTCCACCTGGGGAAAACTGGATATTTCATTACTATTATCAACATTACGCCAATGCAACTCTGTCTATTTGCATCTATTTACATATTATAAAGGACCCCGATTTTTTAGGACAAATGGATAGTGAGAGGGAGAGTGAGAGGGAGAAAGAGAGAGAGAGCGAGAGAGAGAGAGAGACAGAGAGAGACAGAGAGAGAAAAAGAAAGAACGAAAGAACGAAAGAACGAAAGAACGAAAGAACGAAAGAAAGAAAGAACAAAAGAAAGAAAGAAAGAAAGAAAGAAAGAAAGAAAGAAAGAAAGAAAGAAAGAAAGAAAGGTGAAACATAAAATATGCAGGTGTGCAAATGGCTAGATGGTTCTGAACTAAGAAGTGTGTGATTATGGACCCTGGAACAACAACCACTAATGTAATGATCATCTTTGTGATTACCTTTGAGGTTCCCGTGGCATCATAGCAGATCTTCTCCACCTCATCCAAAAGATCCTCCACCGAGAAACTCCGTCTCATTGGAACCTCCTCACTTTCAGCATCACTGAGAGTATGAAGCAAAGCATTGTTTTGGGTTACTGCCTTCATTATGTCGTTCTATCTTCGACGATTCCAGATCTTATGGAAGAGAAGTGGCTAAACTTTTATGCTTAATTGCGTACATTTTTTTTAACTTTTCACATTAGGTCATCATTTGTCTGACCGTTATTATGAAATAATGACATATATTGTATAGTAGCACCTACTTGCATACAGATTTATATATAAACAGATAGACCTAAAATAATAGGCCCATTAACTACCATACGTATGACTATGTTAAAGCCTACAGCTATTATTGCATATTGTTTGATATGAAAATGTAAAGATATGACATGAACCCACCAGTTGTCATCATTCCCACTCCCTGTATTATCTATGTTTTTCATGGTCTTCTTTATTTTCCATCTAAGGAAAAAAATAAGAGTTAAACGACGGCCTATCAAGCAAGCAACGAAATGGGGGCGTAATAATCTGTAACATTTAATCGACGGCCAGTGTATGTGGTCGGGGTAAATCAATCATACCAACATGATATAAATATATCAATACATTTCAGAAAAGGGGAGGTTATCGTGTCGATAGACAGAGAAGCGCAGAAACATGGTAGGCTACATTATATAAGGGGGCGTAGACTATATTCGACCATTGCGTGGATATAGAGACATAAGCCCAACGCATTTAAAACGACAGAAACACCTATTCTGCATGCATGTACTGGTAATAGCATAAATCCTCTTTACCAATCCGTATTTAGTCGTTAATCCGTGCGTTCAGATGCGCGGCCATAAATTAGGGCAGCGACTCTTCTGCTGAGCAATATCTGTGACGTAGGCACAGTGCCGTCTGCAGTCCCACTGCCGTAATTCTGCTGAGCTCAGCGGAATGTTTCTACAAACTTCAAAAATGTTTACTACTGAGGAGAAAAATTTTTTTGGGGGGGGGGGGGGGGGGGGGGTGAGCAGGCCGTGGTAATTAAATACTGAGGCTAGACATAAAATCCTTGAACATTGTATGCGAATGTTATCATGTCTCAAAGTAGTTGCAACCACGCGATTGATCGGAGTGTATTTTGCACACACGAAAACGCACGCACCCAAACACACAATTCATTATTTCTTGGAATGAGATAGTCTCTCCAGTAGGGCTCCAACAAGTAGTCTATGAGCTTAATGAATAAATACGCTATTTATGTAGGCTAAAACACATTTCGTGACATTTTTTATTTAGTTATTAGGACAATAACATATAGCACAGGAAATGTAAATACACGCAATAGACCATTTGTATTGGGCTACTTGTCAACTTTTGATATTAAACTATACCAATCCACTTTAGCCAACAACAAAAAAAGCTATGCTTAAAACGATAAAACAATGTTTTATCATGCCAATAAGACCAGTAAATTGTCATGTTATGCACTGTAGTGGTCATACAGAGGCTTGTTTCACAACACTACCAGAAAGACGCGACACCTGTCAAACCCGCGGCCCCAGACTGGCGGGTCTGCACGGCGGTTTCAGTCTGCCTGCTGACAGCAGAGCAGAGCGACAGAAAGAGAAATGGCGCCTCAGTGCTGCACTCTCTGAGGAGGCAGTGTTTGGAGCCGATAGAAAGATTGAATAAGGGACACACAAACGAGGGAAGCAACATGGTGAACACACGAAAGAGATCACGGCCTCTGCCTAGCAATCCGTTCATCTCGTCGAGGACTAGGTCGTCATCCAGAAATGAGCCAAACTCTGAGGAACATGTAAGAGCCGGGGTCTTTTCTTTGCCGGCTAGTTAGCCGGCTATGCTATGGTTGCTAGGTGGCTAACCATGGCCTCTCGCTGTTCTACATGGCTTTATTCACTACAAACATGACCCAATGCAGTTGTCACCGTGTCACTAGGCACACAAGCCTCTGACCGCTATCATTCGCGTACGTGTCATTCGTGTTTCTAGGTTTATTACCCGTGTTTGGCTGTAGAGTAGCGCCCTGAACTCCAGGCTAGCTCCAAGTTGAGTTCCCTTTGTGTTTGGGCAATTTCTGTCCGGCTGACTTGTTATGCTTTTGTCTTCAGAAATGAACAGCCTAATGGGGAAGTGTTTGCTATTTAGATGTTAGACCGAAGACGTCCCTACTCTACAATTGGGTTCTGTTGCCGGGTTTGTCCATATTACCTTAACGACATTTTTTTGTGATAAGTGAAGGGCTCTAGGGATGCTAGCCGCTAGCCTGGTAGCTCTATGTGGGGGAAGGGAGTCCCAGGCTCACAACAGTTGGCTGGTTTACATCTAGCAGGCTTGAACTCTGTGAACTTTATGTTGTTAACATCCCTCATACAACTCAAGCAAAGCCATTAGTGTGCCATGTTTTAAAACGGCTTTAGTATATCGGATTTTTGTGGTTTTCTCAGATTACCCACAGCCAGCCATGAAGTAAAGATCTGGTTTACTTGGATTGGTTAAGTGTCAAGAGGTGAAACATGTAAACAATGAGATGTTATAGTGCTGTCCGAATGCCATGGACACACTGGCATAATCAAATATCGACAATATTGCTTTGAATTAAATTCATTGGTGACCCCTTCAACACTGTTTACCTCTCAACAGTGTTTTAAAATATTTTTTAATCAAAACTTATTTTTATGTATGTAAACAATGTAAAACATCCCCAAACGGGTGGGACAATTTTTGTTCAGTGTTTAAGTTCATTATTACAAACCGCCTTTTCGGTTGATATTGTCTTTGTAGTACAAAATGCATACAATTAGCGGTGCTTAATGCTGTTATGTGGTACCCCTGTTTGCATGTTCATTCACCTTGGATACCACTAGTGTTATTATTGTGCTTTCTTTTAGTTCAGACACTGACACCGCAGGTTTAGCAGACAGTTGCTATTAACAACAGTAACGATATGTTATATCAGAGCTGAAGTTAAACATTGAACACGTGGGCATCTCATTGTGTGAAGATTCAGAAAAACCACTTCCAAATGATCATGGTACACCCAATATATTTGCGCTTACTTCGGTCCTTTTGAAATCCTTTTTATGTATTTTCTTCTTTCAACTTGGCAACATAAAGAGCCACAAGGTTATGTTTTTGTGTGTGTGTCTTTTGTTATTGTTTTGTGTGACTGCGGTGCTCTTCATGGGTCTGCTTGGCTTATGGCTTGCTTCCCCTTTAGAAGGAGCCTGTGAGTGACGTGAGTAGTCCTAGCAGCCCGCGGATGTCCCCTCCTTCCAAGCGGACTCGTAGACAAATTACCTCCACCCCCAGCTCCAGTGACACCTCTCCATCTCCGCAGACCAAGGGTCAACGGGTCAACTGGGACATTCCCACTTATCGCACCAGGTCAGCAGCCGGCCACGGCATCTGTTGTGAACGTTAATGTCGTGTAATTTACATATTGATCTTATTTTTCGTTGTGCTCCTCTATTGCCTTCGGTTGACGCCAGACTTTCATTACAACACTTGGACAAACCAATGACCCAACTTTTTGGTTTTGATAAGGTCATGTAAAAAAACAGTCTACTGTTCCCTTGCTGGAAGACATGCTAGCAGGGTTGGGTTCTGTAGTAAATAACGAGTCTTAACGTCTTTCTGAAGCGTCGACATGTTCAGACGACGGTAACTGTTATATAGCTACAACAGAAGCTACCACAAGAGTCCCTAGAGGTTGCTAATGGGAAAACGTACCTAGTGCCGGTTTAACATTTCTGATGTGCTAACGCTTTGAAAATGGATATGGTCTTAAACTTGTGTTGTGATGAAAATTATTGACATACTCAATGCTTTGCTCTGTTGTATTCCCAGGCTGTCCTCTCGCACAATGCAAAATGGACACGGTAATGACACAAACAAATAAATTACTCATGTTAAGCTCTATATCTACTTGGGATAATAGGCTGCTTTGGTGGATCTGTGGACACAACCCTAATGTGCTCCCTGTATGTTGTGTTTTGGTCGATGCCACAGCCCATATGAGCCACCGCGACGAGGCGAGCGGCGGGGAGGATCACTCTCGCATGAACGGTCACGTGGGGCTGAAGCGGAGCTGCCGGGTGAAGAAGAGCCAGTTCGAACACCTCAACCAAAGCCTGCTGTTCGACCAGCTGGTCAACAGGTAGCCGATCTAAGCATTACACTATGCTCCCTCCGCAAATCGACTTGAACTGGAATACATGGGTGTGGTGTCCTTTGGTCCCATGGGTATAGTAAAATAATCGCCATTTGGAAAAGAATTATTTTTCAGGTCTATTTGTCTATATTTATTTATCAGGTGTGAATATCCATATTTTGTCTTGTTCTTTGTTGTTACAATCCTTACATACTCTAGCTTATAAGTATTGTATTTATTGAAAAGATGAATGCCCTCCGTCACCGGTGGCTCATGTCATGCGTTGTTCTGTGCCGGTTCTCAGCACTGCCGAGGCTGTTCTGCAGGAGATGGACAACATCAGTAGCATTCGGCAGAACCGCGAGGTGGAGCGTCTGCGCATGTGGACCGGAGACACTGAGGAGGTCTGTGTTACGTAACTGAAACTCAATTCAACCGGATACGTCACGTTTCACAATTTCCCCAATGGATATACTATTAAAACAGACTATCCTTTTGCGCCCTACAAGAGTACTCGCGGAGATTTGGAACGTGTGTCCGATTATAATCTCTTGGTATTTCTTGAATCCCTAGACACCACCCACCCTCCCCTCTGCAGACAAGAACTCCCTGTTTTTCGCACACATCAACAATGGCGGTGTGAATGTCCATTGTAAACAAGCCCTTTTCTTTTTGCTTTCTCATTTAGGAGAACATGGACATGTACTCAAGAGTCAAGCGCCGGAAATCCTTGCGGAGGAACACATTCAGCATACCTCCACACCACAAAGTCCTGAGCAAGAAAAAGCAGCAGGATGATGATGACGACGACGATGAAGAGGAGGAGGGCACTGAAGGTCAGTAGACGCAAGACGGATGGAAGTAGCGTGCAAAGTTGCAATTCAATTCTTTCCTTGAAAGATGTATCCATGTGCAAATGTCCACACTGCTTGCCGTGTATTTTTTGCCTTCGTCTAAAAGATGTCGGGACATACTGCTTGTCAAGCGTTGACAAAGTGTCTGCTTTTCTTTGCCTCCATTTTGGCTGTGTCTGTATAAGCAGGCCTGCTGTTATTGTGTCTACGTCTGTTCTCGACAATCATACAATTTAATTTGTTTTGGCACGGTAACCAATAGCAGGAAGTTGGCTGTCTGGGCTGGCGTTGTGGAATGGTTGGAATATAACGTTTAAGCAGTTGCTCAGTTCCATTTAGAAGAAAATCTTGACTTTGCAAACTAAAAGCATAATAGCACGCTTTTTATTAAAAGGTGTTTGTTGTGACTCTGAATTTGCTTTGAGTCATCATTCGTCATTCATTCGGTGTTTACGGAATTTGAAAATTTGAAGAAAAAAAAGTTGGTTGGCCGTCTTTCAGAATCGCATGGTGAAGAAGAGGAAGATGCAGAGGATGAAGACGACGAAGGGGATGAAGCAGAGGAGGCGGGGGAGGAAAACGGCAGGCCATACAACCTGCGACAGCGCAAGACCGTGCAGCGATATGAGGCACCGCCGATTGGTTAGTCTGGCATTAGGCTCACAAATCAGACTTATATTAATATCTACAGTCTGATGGCAGATAAACTCAAATCTTGGGGAACGGGGGTTTTCACTTTCTTTTGCTTCATATTTATTTCGACCAATCATGTTTCTGTACGCGGAAGCGCCTAATTGACGAACACAAACTCGGCTGGTGGGAGTAAACTGTTAAAACATGTCTGTTAAGGTTTCAAATGAACAGTTTGGACTGCCCTCTGTAGAAATTCACTTCTGCTACACTGTTCTGAAAGCTTCAACCACTGAGTTTTGTGCGGTAGAAAATATCCGTAATGAAACAGAAGACAAGGTGTAGCTCCGCCAATTGCATTTTCTGGTTGCCGGCTCTGTGCCGTCTCTCCCCATAAGTTCTGCAAATGTAGGACTGCTGGATCCGAGATGAGTCTGGCATCGCATCTTGATTTTAGTACATGAAGCCATCTGTTGTTTGTTTCATGGCTGTCCCCGCCTAAAAGCAATCCATTCTGACTTATTAGTTGACTATATTCATAATTCTATTTATTTCAAATTTAAGAAATGTCAACACCAAGTGTGGTGTTAAATCTTAACCATTTATATTTGTTTCTACATTTAATTTGAGTTATTATTAGGGATACAAGAAATACCAATAAACTACTCAAATTCATGGCCAAATCTCAACAAGTAGACCTACTCGTCTATGCGCTTTGCTATTATTCAGAACAATTGTAGAATAGTTTGCACCGATTTACACATCGAAAGTCTTTCCTTGTGCGTTAAACCCACACAAAGCATTTTTTTTATCTGCCTTTTATTGTTGTAGCGCTAGAAGGATACACTTATACACTGCGGTTTTAACGTTTTATCCATTTGGGACTTTTTGAAACGTGAGACTTAATTGGATTAATTGCGTTTTAGTAAGACTGCTGTTTACGGCAGGGTAGTTTACTTTGTATATCGCCTATTGTGTCGAAATATTAACCAAACGATGGCTCTAAATAGAAGGGTGCTGCTGTCAGACCTTTTACACCGCTAGACACATGAGACTCATAACAGTGATCGCGTCTTTAGTTCCCCTCGTCACATCGCTGTAATTCAGAGCCTGAATATCTGTTGAATATCCAATAACTTTCTCACTTAAAAAAACCCCCCAAAACTTTCAAACTATATAAGCTGCTATTGAGCTGTGGGATTCTTTAAATACACCACCTCCACCATACAATTCCCTTTCAGTTTAGATGTCGGGGCGTTCCTGGTGTTCCGCCATTATAAAACTTGTTCAATGCGGGCTACCCTGGCCAGCCACTAACGAACCACTAATGAACCTATTTTATTTTCAACAACAATGAAACCTGGGGAGAGGAGACTGATAACAATGACAGCACTCGCTTATCATACCAAAACATGGGACTACTGGACTAACCACCAAGAGCCCCGTGACTAACCAGCCGTCTAGTTGCCTGTTAGGGGTCAGCCCTAGTATGTTCACGTTGATTTGATTGGTTTTGCTTCATCCTTACCCGTTTTGTTTGCCTTCTCAGAGCCTGTGAACAGAAAACAAAGCAACCCGTCACTGTTCGACACCCACAGATCTCCAGCTAGAAGAAGCCATATAAGGTTGGAAGGCCTTGTGTTGCCTAACTTATACCCGAACAACAGCATTTGAATGAAGACCATCTATGCCTGTCTGTGTGAGAGAGGACAGTGCTGAGTTATACCCAGCAGTAATATCGGACAGGGTGGTCGGTGGTTTCTTGAAAACAGATGGGCTTATGCTGGTTTTCAACAGGCAAAGCATTAGTCATAATGCTGTGCCGTGAGGCTGCAAAAGGGTTAATCTCCCTTCTCCCTGTTCCTTCAGAGTGAAGAAACACGCCATCCACAGCAGTGACACCTCCTCCTCTTCGGACGAGGAGCGCTTCGAGAGGAGGAAAAGCAAGAGCATGACGCGGGCCAGGAACAGGTAGCGGCTCTCCTCCAGGGCCTTTGCCTTCCGTTTCCCTTTTGTTTTCTCTATCGCTCTCTCTCTCCCTCTGTGCCTTAGTCTCTCTCTGTCTTTCTCTTTCTTTTTCTTTCTCTTCTTTCCCCTTATTATATATACACGCACGTGGCCAATATGTTTTGACTGGTGTTCCTAGGTGTTTGCCGATGAATCTGGGCACTGAGGACCTGTCTAGCGGGGTGCTGCGGGACCGGGTGAAAGTGGGTGCCAGCTTAGCAGATGTGGACCCCATGAACCTTGATAGCTCCGTAAGTAGAGACAGAAGGCGGCAACGCTGAGGTGAAAGCAAATCCCAGACAGAAGCAAAGTGGTTACAGTACCTTGGGTGAAGGTTGTGAAGCCATAACAGCAGCAACTATGTTGGCATAGTTGGTAGAATTGAATGGAAACATGTTTAAATGTAAGCCATAAATGAACACAGAGCGTGTTGCATAAACACAATGATAAAACGCATGTTTTCTCAATTCAGTTACTTCACTGTTTGGTAACATTCAGCAAAAGAAAGCAGAAGCTAAAACCTATACATCATCGGGACATTACGAATCCGGAAGGATTGTATGGCTTCTCGTGTACAGTTGAAGGTTTATTGACTAATATATGGTGGTCTCTTCCCCAGGTGAGGTTTGACAGTGTGGGAGGGCTCAGTAAGCAAATCCAGGCCCTGAAGGAGATGGTGGTGTTCCCTCTACTTTATCCAGAGGTCTTTGAAAAGTTCAAGATTCAGCCTCCGAGGTTTGGACATTCCCACACAACACGAGCAACATCCACGGCTATTGATTACACACATTGATTTGTTTATTTTCACCAACAGGGTACATGGACTCAGTTGAGATATATCTTGTATGTAAGCTCAGAAATCGGGGATTTCTCATTTAGCCAAATTCGTGATACGTGTTGATGATTATATCATTCAAAACTCTTGGCCATTTATATCGTTTTCATGGTTTTGTTTTCCAAGCACTGTTTGAAATAATATAAGGATACGACACTGAAGGACACTTTGCCCAGAGTACCATTTATTCAGAGTATCACCAACGAGCCAGATTATTTTATTGTGGCAATGCTTTTATCTGCTCTCATGTATTATTGTCGGTCTGGTTATTTAGCAGTTCCATTCAAAATAGGAAACATCACAAACCATACAATTAGTCTGTCTTCAAGCCTGCATACAACGAATGTTAAGGAATACAACTACAAGACTAAATCAGTGCAGACATGGAACACTATTTTCCTCTTCTCCCTCTTTGGTATCGCTTCAAACATTAAGCCTATCCTCTTCATCTCCTTCTTCAGAGGCTGCTTGTTCTACGGCCCGCCAGGAACAGGAAAGACTTTAGTGGCGCGGGCGCTCGCCAACGAGTGTAGCCATGGCGACAAGAAGGTGTCGTTCTTCATGAGGAAAGGAGCCGACTGCCTTAGCAAGTGGGTCGGAGAGTCCGAACGTCAGCTGCGCCTGCTTTTCGACCAGGTGGGTCAACGCAAAATCTTGGCTGAAACCTGACTTTACTTTAACCCAATGCATCCCCATAATGCTGATTCAGTGTGTCTATGTCATCCACCTCCCCCCCCAACCCCTAAAATGTGTTATTTATGCATGATGGTGACTGGACGCTAATGAATTGCAGTAAGGAGTGCCACCAGTAAACAATGCGTTCCTCAAAAATGGTGGCAGGGTTTTTAATGGAGGCCATTTGGATTTAGATAATCAACACCTGCTCCGGGGCAGAGCTGTCATTTTGTGGTTTTGATGCAAACCGCTTCCTCTCTCGGACAGGCGTACCTGATGAGGCCGTCCATCATCTTCTTTGATGAGATCGACGGCTTGGCTCCTGTTCGATCCAGCAGGCAGGACCAGATACACAGGTACGGCTACTCTCTGTTGGCAAATACCTGTCAATTATAAACATCCGCCAATTAAAGAGCGTTTGGCTTGTGTTCAGTAGTCTGTGGTTTCATAACACAAGTGGGAAGTCCCTTATAGTTTCCTCGTGTCTTTTATTAGTAACTGTAGGATGGATAAAACCCCATTGTACATCCTGTTTAGACAAAGGCAAAAATATGCTATTCATGAACATTGAATAAACAATGAACGTTAGTCATTCAAACCAACCCAATTGCAGTAACAAAACCGATTCCTCGAAGTGGCAAAGTAGAAAAGCCTTTGATTCAGGGGAAGAGATGATTGATGGCCCTTACTTCCAGTGTTCCTAACACACACGTCCATCCTCTTCAAAAGTCAAACAGTCCTTTTTCCTTCCTCCTCCTCCTCCACCCCCTCAGCTCCATCGTGTCCACTCTGCTGGCCTTGATGGACGGCCTGGACAGCCGCGGGGAGATAGTGGTCATCGGTGCTACAAACAGACTTGACTCTATCGACCCCGCTCTCCGAAGGCCCGGCCGCTTTGACAGGGAGTTCCTCTTCAGCCTGCCTGACAAGAAGGTGAGGCCCAAAAGAAAATGTCTGCTGATGCAACTGCATTGTTTTGACTTGGGACACATCGACCCAACACCAAAGAAAGATGTGGTTGTGCGGAGACGACTTCTGTCTTCACGGCTCTGCTGTCATGTCACTATAGTCGAGTGGTAGACATGTTTCTTCTTTTTTTTCCACAGCATCAAAACATTGCCTGTTTTTAAAAGTTCCACTTTGATGCGCATTGGGGATGTGGGGACTTAAGGTGGAACCATTAAGCCAGTCCTCATTTCCTTAACGTGCTGTTTAATACGAGAACGTAAGCTGCTGTTGTTAACGAGCTGGGAGGATTTAAAAGTGTCATGCCGTCCATGCGCCGGTGGTTTGCTACTTAGCTGGATTTGTTGTCATATTGTAATCGACGGAACAATCCCATCGCGGGAGAGATAATTGCGGATGAGAATGAATTGCCATACACGCATACAACGTGATGTGCAAATGGGTTTGGGTGGCGTAGGATGGGTGGTTTCTCCCCGTTGGGTCCATCCTAATTGGTCGCCGCGTGTCGTTTGTCCGCACAGCTGGGTGTTTGGGAATCAAGGCCTAATGGGCACTGGCGTTCACCTCCCCAGTGGTGAGCCCTCACCAACCGAGGGGAAACCTGGCCATTGTTGAAACAGCACGGCTCTGCCACTGCTTCCTACAAGTCACCTCCTACTGTTTTGCATGCTGTCGAGATTCTGTCTTTTATTAAAAAAAAGATATTGTGGAATTTGTCCGTCTGTGACCTTGTGCGCCGGGGACGGTGCGATTTAACGTGTGATTGAAAGATATTTTGGAATACAAAAAGTGGGACGAAAAGAAGGCGCGCTTGAGTCGTCATGTCGTGCCGGCTTCTTTGAATTAGCTTTGTCTTTTTTTGCAGAGCACATGTTTGAAAATCTCGTTTGGGTGAGCCTTTCAGTGGAGTTCCTTGAAGGACTGTCGACTTTGCCTTTGTGTACTTGAGGGTACTTGTTAACACACTTTCTTTTTTTTTTATGTCTGATAATCCTTTCTGAAATGAAGTGATTCATCGTTTGTTGAATAACTTATGTCATTTTTCTCGGACTCTTTTTATCCAGACGCTACTTGACTATAATGGTTGTGCTACTAAAGTGAACAGGCTGTAATCTGTTATTGGGTTTTGTAACGGGCATGGCCGCAACAGTTCACAACAAACGTGTCATTGTTTGCAGCAAACACTTGAACTCTTGAACACTACATTTATTTTCCATTATTGATCTCTTTGCTGCTATTAAATAGAACTATTGAATAAGAGGGCATGTGCACTGGCCTGTTCAAATGCAATGTACCTGTTCCATAAACAGGTACATGACACTGTTTATTACATCACTACACCAGGCACGCACACGCACATGTACACACCTGTTCTATGAAGCAAACTCTACAGCGAGGACCCATGATTCCTATCCGATCTGTCTCTTCTTATGTTGTTCCTCACATTGTCTCTGAACCCCCGCAGGCCAGAAAGCACATCCTGGAGATCCAAACAAGGGACTGGAACCCCTCATTGGCCGAGCTGTTTGTGGACGAGCTAGCAGAGAAATGTGTTGGTAAGAGGAACACAAATTGCGCGATAAAGACCGCCATTCCTTGTAGGATTTAAAACCAGGGTAGGCAATTTGGAGAAACCAGCCAGGGTAAGCTAGATTTTGAAAGTATTTATCCGAAGAAAATCCCTCCCCTCCCTTCATGCCTCCCTCCAAAGCCACTTCCCCAAAACCCGTGGCTAGCTGGAGCAGTAGGTCTGCCTAGCCTTGTGGAAGACTCTGGTCAAGCGCAGGTAGCCAGGTAGGTAGGTAGGTAGACAGACAGGTAGGCCTTCCAATCATTTCCTTTGGCCCAGAATGAAATGATTGGATGGGCTTATTACAGGCCTATGACAGCCACAGATAGGGGATAATTTAAAACATTTTGTCAGAGCATTATATTTATTGATTGCTGTTGGGATGTAAATAGAAATTCAACAAATATGACAAAAATGCATCTATAATAAATTGCCTACCCTAGCTATAAGGATGAATTAAAGATTTCCTTCACGCCCTTTAAAAAACCAATTAGAGTTATATTTTGGAAACACCAATGGTTATTTAGTCAAAATGGGTGGTACATTTTTGCTGATGTCAACTCTGTCTCTGCCCTTTTAGTTACATCTGACCTTTTTTGGGAGGTAGATATAGACTGTTGAAAGAAGGCATGTAGGTGAAGTTCTTATATTTTGTACAGAGAGCGAGAAACTCTCTCGTCTCTTGTCTTACCTCGGCCAATACAATTTCTATGGTTTTTGCCTTCCTGTTATTGGCTCACTAATCAAAGTTTTCTATTGGACAGAGACATGCTGCAATGGAGCGTCTAATCACATGTCCAAGTGCTAACAAGAATATCAGCTTCACCGTGAGGGACCGGTCTCATCTCCCTCTCCCTCTCCCTCCAAGGCTACTGCGGCGCCGATCTCAAAGCACTTTGCACGGAGGCGGCACTGATGGCGCTGCGCCGCCGCTACCCTCAGATCTACAGCAGCAGCGTCAAGCTCCAACTGGACGTCTCCTCCATCACCCTGGGACCCCGCGACTTCAGCAAGGCCCTGCAGACCATCGTCCCGTCCTCCCAGAGGGCCCAGGCTCCGTCGGGGCGAGCCCTGGACCCTGCCCTCAGGCCTCTGCTAGACCACTCCCTCTCTCTGGTGCTGAAATCCCTGCTCCGAGTTTTCCCCCACGCGATGCAGCCGATTGACAGGGACAATACAAATGGTAAGGGGTTCTCCCTGCGGGGGTGGCCAGGGAGTCAGTTGTTACTACTGCTTTGGTCCCATCAGCTTTCTTTCTCAGAGTTCTTTTCTGTCTCTTTTTCCTCTCGGTTCTCTCTCCCGGTTCTCTCATTGCATCTAATGCAAGGGTAATTGAACTAATTTGGCCGCTGAATGAGCCGTGACCAGTGGAAGAGTTCTAGTAGGAGTTCTTGCACCAATTAATTTTCTTTACACATTGCCCTGTTTCTAATAACGGATTACATTTTAATATTCCCCGAATAAACTCTTTATACCATTTAACGTTTTTGTGGATGAGTGAAGTGGCTGTGCATAGCCTGAGAAATTACATGGGTTTTTTATTTTTGGGGTAAGAGCCATTGGAAACGAAAATTAGTGTTGCGATCAGGGCTCAAGACTTCCACTGGTGGCACTAACTTGTTTGCATAGGTGGTATTTTCTTTTTTTACCGAACCAACTCCTCATGCTCCTTCACCTCCTATATCAAAAAGCTCTACAGACTAATAATTGCAGCCTGCTAATTAGGATATATACCCCAGTTACGATGTATTTTTATTTTCTGGTGATCCTACGTCTAGGATAGTGCATTTCATCGCATGCTCTTGAATTGCACTATTGCCGCCACGCAATTGAATTGAAACTTTGCACAATGTACCAACAACCTTTTTATTTTTATGATCATAAGAAGTACCCCCATACATTCAAAGCAGTGCGTCTTCATTGGAACTTGAGGTTGGTGTTTTCAATGAGTGCGCTCACACTGGCGCCGCCATGCAGCCGCGCTATAACGTCCAGCTCTGCTCAAAACCTTGATATTGTAGTTGTGTTTGTTGAGGTGCTTTCCAATAAAACAGTGTGTTAAGCAATAAGACCGTACCAGAAATGAAATGGGGAAGAAATGACGAAGTCAACTAAATGTCTGACTCGTGACATTTACCCTGATATATATATCTTCTTTTTTACTAGCACCGATGCAACCTAGAGTAGTATCACCTGCCATCCACATAATTAATGGTCGCATTCTTGAGCCCTGATATATCTATATAGATATAGCTCTTCTTTTTACTGGACAAAATTACCTCTCATCCACAAAATAAATGGTCGCAGTCTTGAGCCCTGATGATGTATATTATGAAAAGAATTGGAAAAACCTTTTCATTTGTCTTCTGATTTGACGTAGTAAACCAGGGATATTTGAAGCAGCATTAACCCGCTTGTAAGCTCTTAGGCAATGCATCCAGTCAATGGACACGCAACATAAATCAGTTATTTTCTCCTATGGTAGTTTCCTTTCATTTTCATCCTACTTGTGATGAATAATTTATGAGTGAGGGCTCCATGACACCGCTAATATCTAAAAAGCCTTTTGTTCAACGGCCGTTTACGTTAAAGTACCACACCTTGCCCATTTCCTACCCCCCCCCCCCCCCCCCCCCACACACACACACACACACACACACACACACACACACACACACACACACACACACACACACACACACACACACACACACACACACACACACACACACACACACACACACACACTTTCTCATTATCTAAACAAAGTTATTTATTCCAGGCGGTGACAATCAACGGCTAGAAGAGGATTTATGCAGCGACGAAGACAATGAATGCTCCCCCTCCATCTTCGATGTCAACCCTGCCGCGTCCACACAGAGCGTGCTCCCCTATCCCACATCTCACAGACCCTTCCTTCACTTCTCAACGTAAGTCCATCTCTGTCCATTCTTTCATTGGGAAGTCGGTGACTAAAGAGCTTGGTGTATAATCACACTCCAGAAGACCAGTCTCTTGTACAGAGTATTAATGAGTGAGTTTAGTTGGACAACACTCTAATTCTAGGAGGTGGCTGAAAGACATATACAATTACAATATTTGAAAAGTAGACACATTTGTTGAAAGTGACATCCAGGTGGGGCTAAATTATCTCTTTTTTTTCTGACATTTTTTTGATCAAATAATAAACTAGGAATGAGTCAATGCGACTTAAAAATTGCGGCAACTGCAAGATATACATACATATATACTTACAGATGGCAAATTCCCATAACTATAGCACTAGAACCACGAATGATGAGTCATCAGTGCGCTTTTGCCGGTTCAAAGCAGACCATGTCTAGCCACACTACTCGCTCCACTGTCAATGAACCACCTTGAAAAAAAAAAGAGGTCTGGACTACAAATGCAGTGGGCGCTGGGCCCGACCGTTAGTTAGTGGACTGCAGAGGGCAGCCGAATTCAGTGTCTGAAGACAGAGCAGGCTCTTAGAATGTCCTGTGGTTTTAGTACCACCTTGTGGTCAAGTGCGGTGTGGTTATGGATAGCAAAGAGGTGTTATTTATTATTCATTTGATTGCCTCTGTTCCATTGCCAAATTATTAAATTGTTTATATTCATTGTATTTCAACAGCTAATTTATATCCTCCAATGTTTTAGCTTTTATATCTTTTTCATGCTATGCCGTTTAGACCTATCTCAAGCAATTGCCCTCGGTGACTAGTGATCACACTTGGTGGGCTTTAGTAATTTCCCATGATAATTAGCATGGGGCTAGCATCTGACCAGAGGTCTGCCTAGGGATTAATGCTTGGCATCGCTATTGGTGCGGAGAGAGACATTTAAAACGAGCGGACGATTGCACCGTAGAATGCAGGGGTGTCGTTATTGCCAAAATAATCAATTGAATCATGTGGTGGAAAATACCATTAAACCTAATTGCTACTGACTCCGTTGTTTGTTTGTCTTAAGTGGCTTGTTTGTTTTCAAGCCAGAGGATTTTTAGTATTGCGTTTCAGCGACGGGGGGGTGGGGGCAAGAGAGGGGTTTGGCGCTTTGCTGGTTAAATGCATCGGGGGGTTAAATGCATGGGCAAGGTTTGCAAAGGCTAGAGACTTATTAAGGCATTCTGCTCCATTCATCCAATGGAGACCCCCCCCCCCCCCCCCCCCCCCCCCCCCCCCCGAGGGAATAAGCCCTACCTATTTTTGGTTCATGACCCATAACGGATGAACTGCTTTGGGGCTGCCATGCCACTGGAGTGAACTCTCGATTAGGTCGGGAAGATATGGAAGGATTTATTAGACCCATTACGATTTTGAAATTCGTGGTAATATAGATATGACATCACATCATCTGTCCTTTTTTAGGTTAAGAATCCAACCAAGGATTATTATATTATCACTGGGGTTCATTACAGTCAAGTAAACGGTAATTTCACACAATATCAGACTGTACTCGTGTGATAAATCGGAGGTGCGGGTACCATCTCAGATTTAATTTAGACTACAAGATTACGTATCCAAATATGAATATATTAAATTTGGTCTCCATAATACGACGCCACCTGAAAGACAAACGATACAAGACGGTGAATTCTCTGCCAGGCCGACACCGAAAACTCACTGTCACTTCTATTTATGTTCTCTCTCTCCCTCTCTCTCTCTCCACCGTCTTGGGCTTCAGCTCAGTGCTCCAGCAGCCAACGGCGTATCGGCCCCGTCTGCTCCTGGCCGGGCCCCCGGGCTCAGGCCAGAGCTCCCACTTGGCCCCTGCCCTGCTCCACCACCTGGACAAGCTTCCAGTGCACCGCCTGGACCTACCCACCCTCTACTCCGTCAGTGTGAAGACTCCAGAGGAGTCCTGTGCTCAGGTAAGCACACACATAAAGACACACAGGCACACACAGAGAAGCAACATTATCTCTGCTAAAAAAAACACATAGTCATAGACACACACACTTCTTTCTTTCTTTTTCTCTTTCTCTCTCGCTCTGTCTCTCTCTGTGTCTCTCTGTCTCTGTGTCTCTCTCTCTCTCTCTCTCTCTCTGACAATATATGGCTTTTCGTATTGGGGCCATTGTATTACCACATGTTAGCCTGTCTTTGGGTAGATAACCAATATCACTATCGCTGCAGCCCTACAACCAGCTTTGTGTGAGATGGTTTTGTTAAGCTCACAGTGCAAACAGTGCCCTTGTTCCATGTGGGCTGGTTGGCACGGACAGCATTGGTTGTTTCTGTTCGGCTGTGTCCCCATTATTCTAATTTTTTATGCTTAAAAAAGTAAATAAAAAAACACTTTTACAGCTTCCAGCAATGTGGCTGGTAGTGTGATCATCACTACAAATGCTCCCATTTAATGCAACATTTGTCCAGAACACCCGAGCGCTGCCAGCAAAAACGATTGAAAACTGCTCGGTGTTTTCACTTTTAAAGTTAACCGGTTGTGTTGTCTCATATTCTCTTTGGTGCGCATTCCAACAACACATCCTTTTTTTTTTTCTTTTCTTTTTTTACCTGGTGTTTGTGTGTGTGTGCATGACATGTCCCTTGATGTCTCTCCTCTCTCGCCGTCCTGTGTGGCTCCAGGTGTTTCGCGAGGCGCGTCGGAGCGTGCCCAGTGTGGTGTTTATGCCACACATCTCTGAGTGGTGGGAAGCTGTGAGCGAGTCTGTGAAAAGCACCTTCCTCACCCTGCTCCACGATGTCCCTTCCTTCAGCCCCGTCCTCATCCTCGCCACCGTCGAGTCCCCCTATTCACAGCTGTCCGAGGAGGTAGGCACGCAGACACACACACGCACCCCCACACGCACGCACACACACATAGACACACAGATGCATAGATGGACGTGCAGACGTCAATTCTGGAAAACACATACATGCAGGCACACACACACACACACACACACACACACACACACACACACACACACACACACACACACACACACACACACACACACACACACACACACACACACACACACACACACACACACACAATGCTGTCACGGGTGTTTTTATTCTCGGCGATTACACCTTGTCATTCATGCAAACGCCTGCTTCTTCTCACTTTTTAAAGTGGTTGCATTCAGTTATTTATTTATTTAGTCACGGATACACACATTATTTGTTCCACCAGGGTTTTTCTGATACTAACCCCAAACATGTGCTTGTCACGGTTGTGTAATGGGTCTGCTAGACTAGAGGTGCCACCTACCACCACCTTAATTGTGACTCCTTCATGTTACACCGGTTTACCACTAGGGGGTAGTCTTAAAAGGCATTCTCTCGAATGCCCATGACAAATTTATTCTAAGGGAGACAATAAAGGCTAATCTTATTTTCTCTTAATCGAGCCCTATATTGATTCATAATAGTACACAATTGCACCAATGTTTTCTAGGTTTCTTGCTTGATCGTTAAATGTTTTAGGGAGGTGTCATAAAATATGGCCTGTGAAGCCCTTTTGATTAAGGGCTACAAAAATACAATTAGCTTGACATGACACTGTTATACCGTTTGAGTGTTTCTTTAAGAATATAAATAGAAAACGTTTTCCTCCACTTAACAAAGCTATCTCAGATGAAGAAGAGGCAACATGCTGCTGGTAGACATATAGTAGCGTGCTGGTATATACTCTCACTTTAAATGTCATGCCTGGGGTATACAACAGGGTAGAGGAACAAAGCCAAAGGAAAATTGAACTGCGCATGTTTACTCACCACGGTTTGAAATCTCACTTAAAATGTCAAAACAGTGAGTGAAGTCCTCTACACAGGGAGCCTTAAAGCAGTTGAATCACATCTTGTATTGCTAAAAACAACATTTAAAAGCCTGCACATAACTGTTCCCTGAAATCCTGAAAATAAATCATTTTTAGTACACCAATGACAAAATGACAATAATCCTCACCGAGCAAAAATATACTGTACTGTACATTGTGCGAATGACAACTGTTGGATCGCTATATATATATATATCTCGATTGTAAATATAATCTTACAGACAAAGGCAAAGGAACTAAAAATGCTGCAACATATTTTGACCCATGTTTATATTTTTGGATGGCAATTATCATCCATATCTTTTGTTTGGTGTTATTGGGCAGCATTTATCCTCTGTTGTTCTCTTGGTACCTTCCCTTCACTCTTCCCTCCCAATGTATCATTCACTCTCTTTTCTGTGAGATAAAGGGGAGTCTGACCACCCGCGGAGAGTTAGCCTCAGAGAGGGATGGGCGTAGTGAGGAGGAATTAAGAGAAAAGGAGACAGAGAAATACGGAGGGGGGGGGGGGGGGGGGTCCTATCTGGCAAGCCTGCAGAAGAGCTAATTACGTCTATGCCTTCACCCCAGGACACACACACACATGCACACACACTTCAAAATCAATGTGTGTGTGGTTCTGTGTTTGTGTTCTCACAGGCCTTCATCCTGCCTGAGCTCCGGGCTGAGAGGGGCTCCTGGGATGATTGTCTGTCTGTCTGTAAGGGGGGGGGGGGGGGGGGTGGACTCACATTTCTTTGTTTATTTTATGTTGCCTGTTTAGTTCACCTTCTCTTTTTGATATAGTCTGTCTTTGTTGCTATTCAGCATATTTTTCTCCGCTCATTCATTCTTTACTATTCCTGTCTTTAATCCGTTTCCACTTTGTTAGTTTTTCTCTATTAATACTTACCGTATCCATTTCTTGCTTGTTTTTTTTCCCACCAACTATTTCACAATGGGCCATTTTGAACCAAGTCCTCATATGCTGTTTTCGTGGCTTTTTGAACCGGATTTCCGCATCCCTCAAAAGGCCTTACACGTCAAAAACATGGCCACCGCTTTCCATGCGTTCCCTTTCCCCCCATCCGCGGATTTATTATTAATGTTATATCTATTTCTTTGGTACATATGTGAGTGGGGTAACTAGCTGTCAAATCCCAAGAGAGCACTTGCATCTCTACAGCGTTGTCTTTTCTGATGTACTGCTGCTGCCACGTCCCCAACCGCTGCTTTAGTCCCTCCATCACAACAACACTCCATGTCGGCTGACCGTTGACATTCCGGGGGCTCCCATGCTGGAAATCCAATCAACACTCCCTCTCACCCCAGCCAACCTTCATCGGACTGGCTGCCACCCCCCCCCCCCTTTCAAATGGATTTAAGATGGATTCCTTTGAAGAGCGCCATGACCCGTTCCCCTCACCCCCACAGAGCCCCATTTGACTTCAAAACAGGTTTCCATTTAGACGTCAGTTGTCTTTAGCGGCGGCTGGGGCCGCTGTTCACGGGAGCATGCAATGGCTCTCATCCCATCAGGGAGATGAAGTGACCGCGGCAGACTTTTGAGAAACGCTGTCGCCGGGTTTGTCCGGGACCCCGTGTGCTGTTGTCTAATGGTCGTGTTCGCGCCCATAAAGGGCAGGGAAGAGAGCACCTGCTCCATTGGTCAAAAGTGTCGGTTTGTTTTTGTGTTTCCCAAATCCGCTCTTCGCAACTTCTAGTGCAGTTTGCCACTTGCAGCCACACGTGAAGCATCTGCCAGAACGCAAATAAAGAGTCTAAAAATATGGATTGACAATTAGAGAATGGATGATGGGTGGAGAAATAATTCTCAAGGGTCTCATTTATTAGACGTTGGCAAAGTATATTATAACTCTGAACAAAGACATCTCGTGTGATACGACCATCAGTATTCTAGTGATTAAACACCTACGTCTTTGAAATGAGTTAAAACTTTCTTCTTGTTGTGTTTCCTCCACGAAAGGTTCCACAGTTTAGGGCTAAGCCATAGCCTATTTCAGACAATACCCAGCTTTTGGACACATCTGTTAAAACGAGGATACAAAAACCAGTCTTTGATGTTGGCTTGGCATATGGGTGAAGCAGAAGGACTCCCCCAATACACACAAATAAACAAGCCTTAACTGCCTGTTTATTCTTTATTTCTATTTTAAAGAAGGGATTTGTGCTTCGCAGAGTCTTGCCAGTGGCTAGTTGCTCTACTTGTGAGGGATAAATTGTTTGGTTACACGATGCGTGGGTCTTTGAGAAGAGACCGCTCTGTCTCAAGGTCCAATTGTTGTTTGTTATAAGCATGGCTTTGAAAGGTGTCTATGCCTTTATATATTATTGTGTGCGTGTGTATTTAGATGGACACACGCGCACAGGCACAAACTGCCCAGGGTGTTGTAAGGATCCAAGCTTCCTCTGAGAGCGCTACTTTGCTCCCTGGCACAAACATGACGGCGACAGCTGCCGTCTCAGCTCCCATCCTCAGTGGGGACCGGGCTACAGTCCCCCTCTCTCTCGCCAAAACTGCCACTGCAGGCTCAGGTCCAGTCCAGCTCGGCCCCCATCCCCTCCCTTAACAGCCGTTGTCCTATTAAGAGCGGAGGAAAGATAGAAACAGCAGACACAATGCTGGTGAGAAAGAGGGAGAGATCAAAACCTTTATATTTTCTTCCGAAGTATTTGCTAGAATATTGTAGCAACCACATAGAACACCCTAGGTACCACCCCCAAGCACCCTAGTAACCATCCACAACACTATAGAAACCACCTAGAACACCCTTGCAACCCCCCCCAGAACACCAAGGTGATCACCCATAAAACCATAAAAACCACAGAGAACACCCAAGCAACCATCAAGAACACTAGCAACTGTGCAAAACACCCAAAAAGCACCGTAACACCCTAGCAGCAACCATTAAACTGCAGCACCACTACTCACACTCTACTTTTACATTACCAGTATACCAGGTACTAAAGGCGTTAAGTACCTGGTATGTTTTCAGCAAGCTGCACTAAGCAGCTTTACTAAGTATGCTCTTTTTTTACAATGTATTCTTTACTAAATGGTCAAAAGCGGCAGACTTTAAAATGTTCAATGGTGAGGCCCTAGAGAAAGTTTATGATACAATTTATGAACATTCAAGAGACTATTAAACACTTGTACTGCTCAGTATGGGTTTGTGTTTTATATGCAATTTAACGTCACACTATTAAGAAACGACATAACTAATATGCCATGCTATTAAGACCAGTTTTTTTATGAAGCGCTTTAGTTTCATTTACAATTACAATTTGAATTGGGATTAGATATATTTCTATACCTATTGTGGGAAATGGATGCCAGCAAGAATATTGTCACAGTATTATGTAATGTCCACACTTGAAGACCCCTGAAATGATGTGATATTGGTTTGATTTGCTATAATTGGCTACTTCAGCTTAGTGGCCAATAACAAAAAATTGCCTTTTTAGCTAGACTATCAGCTTCCATGATATGGCTGCTTCCACCTGTTTCTCCACCTCCTTAATTTCTGTACACCATAGACATAAGACACAATGGTACAGAGTCAGACCCCTAAACAAACGTCATCTGTTTTGTCCACTTCCTTCGGGCCGCAGCCTAGGAGTTGGACTGTGTTGGTGGAATTGGTTTACACATTCCTCCGTCCTCCCAGGGTGGGAGAGTACTTTGACTTCTCCATCGTCTGAAAACTTTCCAAAAGGTCTAAATCAGTCCAGCATGACCCCATGGCAATCCTCCTATTAGTCCCTCTAAAGCATTTCATTTCCGCTAAGAAAGCGAGAGTGCAGAGGGCATCGATCAGAGTGAAAAACCAATGATCTTCCGTGCACTGCACTTCTCTGAGAGGCAGTCAGAGGTCTGACAGGGGGTTTGGGTTCTGTCGTTGTGGAATGTGATTCAGGAAGATTCAGCCTCCTAAGCACACAGTTATTCAGCCGAACAATGTTCTAGCTAACTGTTGACATAGTTTCAGTTGAAAACCTCCATCGGGGATGAGGATAAACCGACGAGATTGGTGTAAAGACGCAACTGGGTCTGGTTCTCGGGTCCTTACCCAAGCCCATAGGATTCGGCGAGAGAAAGGTTGGCCACAACTGATCTCCAGCCAGCCATGTAGACACAGCGTCGGCATGGACAATTCTTTCTGCCATATTGCCGCCTCCTTCTTGGCTTTTAATTAAACTGCGGGCCCATCCCTTCCTGGATCTTCCTCCATCCACCCTCCATTGACTCCCCCCGGTGGCATTGATCCGAACGGAGTAAATCATTAGCTGTGGTGTGCTACATCCTCTCTCTGTGCTACAGAGACACCCTCCTGCCTGCTTTTGCTCCCCTTCTTTGGTTCTTTGTTCATCACGGCCCTTCTCTCCCTCTCCCCTCCTCCTGGGTGGAATCCACGGATTCCGCTGAGAAGGGAGCCAGAACAGACGGAGACGCGAGGGGCAGAGAGAACAAACGTTGATCGAAGGGGGGGATGGATCGATGTGAGCGGCAGATGGGGCGAGGATAGTGTAAAGGGAGAAGATGGTGCTTAGTCAGCAAGGCCCCTGTCTGTTGGAGATGCCTTAGGCTCCCATACACGGGTTGAACTGGGATCCTGAGACAGCCCTCCCAACCCCCTGTAGTGTGAGTGAAGATGTACACCAGAAATCAGCCCGCTCCTGCACAAATACAAAACACCAGCCAGCGGAGAGGGCGAAAATGGCAGACGGCTGAGTTTCAGTCTGCCAATATCCAAGGCTCATTTATCAGTAATTCTCTCTGTTGAAATGCAGAGCAATGTGTCGAAGCGGTGGGCCATTAAAAAGACCCAGTGCAACAATTGCTCTTAATTAAATTTTGGCTTCAAAGTGAACTACTTTCACCCAAATTAAGAACTTAATTAGATTAGGTGTTGGTTCGAAGAGACTTTTGTTTTAAGATTTTATAAATCTTGTGTCTTGCTCAAAACGACATGTCTCTTAATGTAGCTACAGATTGTTTTAAGTATTTGGAATTATTCTGAATGGCTTTTGACATGTTTATTCCCCCCACACGCTTCAAATGTGTTACCATTCAAACAAGTTTCCATCTCAAATTGATGAGTCCATTATTTTTATGATAATGTGTGATACACATTTGGCATCTGTGGTGTGAATTGTGTCCACTATTTAAAGCCGTAACTCTGTTTGTAATGGAGAACCGTATTAGGATAGATAGTGGAAGCAGACATGGCTTATGGGGCATCTCTCTGCTATATTACAAATTAGGAACATTTCTGTAGGAACAATACAGTTGGCATTTGTCACATCCCATGAATAGAGAAGGATCTGTGTAAACCCCAGTACGATCCACCAACACATTTAGAGTGTTCACAACTCATTTACTGAATGAAACTCTCTAACCTAATGATACCATTATCAGCCGCATCCTGCGATTACTTGATCTGTCACTTGAGACATCTGAAAAGGTGACACGTTAATTTAGTTCTGATAATCTATGTATCAAGCTTATTTTATGTACTATATTATAGATATTATAAACGAATTCCAAATTATGCATTTATGGTAACAGTCCAAACAGTTGGCTTATGCTAATTATTTAGGTAATTGCCACATCAATTTGGCTTATTAGTATACCCTGAATTTATTGATGCGTACTGCTGTGTGGGGCTTTTTTGCCCTACCAACTTAATGAGATTCTTAAACACTTTCACCTAGGTAGCCAATTAATTGTAAAACAAATGATTCTGAATTGAATTTAGTTTAGGCAAATTTACCATTTAGATGGGATTTGCGCTCCCGAAGCAATGCTAAGGGTGAAAAAGTGGCTTGGAAGTCATCTTGACGTGTTTTACAAGTGACGGCAGGATGAGTGGATGTTTCTCGCAAAAATGTCCCAATAGAGTGTGTAAAACGATGCGAGCGAAAGGCACAGGGTCCAGCAGACAGATGCAAGTAATTAAAGTAGACGGGTGCTTAAAAGGCACAACATAACCTCATATCTTCCGACTGTTAGCATCTTTTATTCTTCTGTGGGAAAATAAATCATGAAAAATGAATTGCTTTAAAAAAATGATTCTACTTGCATGAAAACACAATCGTTCTGGTGCCTTTTTAATAAAGGATTTTCCAACCAGACAATAAGTCGTATAACTGTTGTTTTGTGTTGTCAGCAAAAAACTAAAGCGCCATGTCTACATTTTACAACACGGTTCCTATGGTTTGTGGCTGTGCACCTCCGATCACCACACTAGTGAGCACATGTGCACGCACACTCCCACACACTGGGTCCCGCACATACTTATTTTCACTTTTCACACTGGGTGTATATCAGCTGCAGGCTAGGGTTAGCGTTAACGCAGCACAGTGCAGGTATATTTCAACATGCTAAATAAAGACCTCCCATCCACCGTACCCGTAATTTCCGGAAGGTCTGTGTTGATTTATTCCACAGCAGTCACAAAAAATATATACCGGCACCAGCAGATTTGGCAAAGGCAGAGTCGGCTGGCTGTCAGAAAGTTTTGTGCAAGACAAGATACTTAAAGGTCTGGTAACTTTTGGAAAAGGGGTGGTGGGCTTAGTGGCAGACAGGCATACAACGCTTTGGCAAGTTATCAGACAGGAACAAACCCCCCCCCCCCCCCCCCCCCCCCGTGAGTCCAGATAAGCTGCTAGGGCTGTGTTTACACACCGCGCACGCACAGTTGAACAGACACACAGTTGAACAGACAAATCGCAGCGGTCGATATGAAGACCCACATTGACTAGCTTTGTGGAGCAGTGCTCTGTTCTGTTGTTGTCCTACTTACCTTTCATGTGAGATTCAGTCTTTTTCCATCATATCAGGATATTGAGTGGTGCACCCTCATTGGGAAATCTGCTGTAATTCTCAGCGGCAACAGGCAAATGTAATTTTGAAGGTTGCATACATTCAAGCTACATGCACGTCCTGTGTACACAGGTGTTGTACGCTAGGAAGCCTCTGGGTCGTTTTTTTTCTGCGTCAATAACATCACAAGATAATAACGCTCCCCAGGGGCAGAAACGTAGATCACTTTTTAAGTTTCTCTGAACAGTTTACTTTTTGTTTAGTCTTTGCACATTGCCTGTAGCCTTCTCTGTGTGAGTAGTTCAGTCTTTGGGAATGTAGCACAATTCACAGAAGCCAAATATGCTATAATGCTTGCTCAGGGCAGCCAAATCAATATCCGTAAACAACAACAACAATGCTTACAATATGCCAGAGAGCTCGGAAACTAGATCACAATCCCACAAGCCGGCGGGATCTTCACACGTCGAGGTTCGTTTGAAAACTCGCCATTTGTGAACAATTGCCCACTGCCTGTCTTTTTCCCCCCCTTCCTCCGTACCTTCTTTTAATAAACCTCCTATTAGTTAAAAAGGTCAAGCAGAGCATTTGTCCTCCGTTCTAGCTGCAGGGGACTGTCATGAACATATTCAAATGAGGAATTGGTGTGTCCCACGGCAACGGATAAAGGCGAAAAAGGAGAAGGTGAATTGTGTTGGCTCAGCTGTTGTGTGCACGGCAATCAAGCGCAGCTTCAAAACCTGGCTCGGTGGCCTTAATGAGCGCCCGGGCCTCAAGCTGATTGCCAAGGAGTCCTGCAGCAGTTTGTTTGAAGTGACAGACGCACTTGGAAAAATGACAGAAACATAGACATGTGCACTTCAAGGAGTGGAGAAACTCCACAACACCGGTTTTATTAAGGGCTAATTTTAACAAAGGCCCTGGAATGTGGCGCTGAATTGATCCCTATTGGCTTCGCACCTTGCAATTTGTGCTGTCCTGACGTTGATCTCTCATTGGCTGATGACTGATTGAGTTGGAGCCATTAGTGTAACCCATTGACAAACTGTCAACGCATAGTGATTGTCCAAACCACCCTTTTTTGTCCTTTTGTGAATTAAATTATCTATAGTAACAGGCTTGTACCATATGGGGTCTAGTACACACTTGAATGAATGTCATGGTACGGTTTGATCATTGGCGGTTGATTTCACATGAAGATATGTGAATTAGCTCTTGAGCTTGGCACGTACAGGTTCCTGGTCTGGGATTGTTTTTGTTCGTTGACCTGCCACTCTTTCCGATGAGCTCAGTGGCCGTGCCGCTGATCCCGTTAGGTAGTCTGTACTGACGTTATTGATTAAACTTTTTCCTAACTGATTGCCGTCACCACTTACTGGTGTTGACTGATTGCAGTACCCTGCTGATTGGATGTACCGTTGACCTGCTTTGGTGGCTGTAGGTTTTTCCTTGGAGATGACATAATAATGCATATATATCCGTCACAGGTGTCACCGCCTCAACCTCCGCTATTGAAAATTGTCGTTCCGTCTCTCCTTATGTTGCAAGCAAGCACAACTGGTGGATCCAGTCGACTTGTGACTGCACGTGAGTCACTGAGCCGCTGTGGTTGCCTTTGTGTTTGCAGGTGAAATGTTTGTTCCAGAGGGCCTTCGGGGAAGTAGTGACGCTGTCTCCTCCAGGTGAGGAGGAACGGAAGAACTTCTTCTCTGATCTGCTCTTGGTGCAGGCCGTCCGGCCTCCTCCACGCCCCCGAACCACAGGTAAACACCTGAACACACCCACAAACCATTACATATACGTGTGTGTGTGTGTGTGTGTGTATATCTATATCTCTCCCGCTCTCGCTCTCGCTCCCAGAGGAATCAGAATCTACATACAAGCACGCAACCCTTTTATAGATACTATATGCATATTATACTCACTCACTCTTACGCACGCACACACACATGCACACACACTCTATTGGACTATGTTGTTATGAGTCTCCTCCAGGTTCACTTTAAGCTCCAGACGGAGTTGCCTTCTGCAAGCTTTTTCTTAGGTTTTTACTTTCTTGTTCACACACTTTTAATCTTACTGTGAGTCCGCTCTGATCATGTCATCCATGATGCTACCTGTATCGCTACGCTGGGGTGTATATATACAGCCTGTGATGGTAAGCAGTCTTCACTTTCACAGAAAACACAATTTTGGCTCAGGCTTCAGTTATTGTATATTTTATGTTTTCTCACTCGGCAGTCCAGAAGAGTGAGAAGCCAGAGGAGCCACACTCAATTCTTTTGTATTTAGTGTCTATTTGGACCCTCATACCCAAGGCATACATTGACATCGAGCTCCAAGACCTCATATTGATGAAACTCTGCAGGTAGACAAGCAATCTTTCTTCGGCTGAGGGTTTAATTTTACTTGAAGATGCGAACAGAAGCCGTGGCCTCTCCCAGCCACGAAAGCGGCTGGGGTTTGGAAGAGCGTAAGATTGCCTGGATACCAACCCCGTACCCTCCTACAGTTCTCCACCTTGCCTCTTAATCCCCTACTTTCTCCCCCCCCCCCCCACACTGCCCTCCCCCCTATCTCCCACCACGCTCCTTGGCCCGCCCAGCCTCCCTAACCATCCCGCTACAGAACCCGGTCTCCAGATGAAGGCCCGGCTTTCAAATGGAAATGATCACTGATGACCACTTGCCAGCTTTTCCTTTTTTCTTCCTCTTTTCCGCCCTTTTTTCCCTCATTGATTTGAGGAGACAGGGGTCCCCACAGTGCCTTTCTCTTCGGGGGTCCCCACGGATAAGACGGGTATCCGAGCTTCCAACGGACACGGCCCGGCGCATTGAGGGGAAAAAAGAGCAGGGATAAGAACCGGCGTTAGTGGAGCCTGGCTACCATTAGCCATCATTAGAATCAGGGACTGCACGGCTGGGAGGAAGCGGCGCTGTGGCCAGTGGAGCCACGGAGCCATCCTAATGATGCTGGCAGATGCCCGGGGCTACAGAACTGGTACCGAGGGAAGGGAGATCTGCTGGAGAGAGGAGATGAGAGGGAGAGATGGGGAGAGAGGGGGGAAGAGAGAGGATGCAGGAGAGAGAGAGAGAGGGAAAAGGGAGGTGGGGAGACATAGATTTGGAGATAATGGAGAGGATAGAAAGGATATCTGGAGAGAAATGAGACATCTGGTTTGCTTTACTTTATCAATCTTTTAGCTAGAGGCTACTCCTTTGTGCTTTTGAATGTGTTTTGTACCAAGAGAGGCAGTATATAATTATATATATACATATTTTTTTGTGGTTGCAAAAGTTTCTTGATTCCTATATGTGAAAACCGCCTTTCATCCATTTTTTCAAAGGCTGATTGCTAGGACAAGAAATAATTGTCTTCTTAGGATGATTGCAGGATTAGCAGCTTTGTTTCGCTTTGTTTGGTAATGTGACATTTCCTCACCCGAGCTGACACACACACACACACACACACACACACACACACACACACACACACACACACACACACACACACACACACACACACACACACACACACACACACACACACACACACACACACACACACACACACACACTCCCTGTGTTATGAGGTCTTAACCTTTGCCGCGGTTCTTTTTTAAACTTTGTACTTTGTGCCCCCCCCTTAGTAGAGAGGGGTGCGGAGGTGCTGCCGGTGGCCGAGGCCCCGGGCCCCCGGGTGCTGTCCGCTGAAGAGCAGCGGCGTCTGGTGGAGCAGGAGGAGAACACGCTGCGTGAGCTGAGGCTCTTTCTCAGGGATGTGACCAAGCGGCTGGCGACGGACAAGCGCTTCAGCATATTCAGCAAGCCCGTCGACATCGAAGAGGTACTCGCTCACGGGCGACACGGCAACCATTCCACACGGGTGTTCGTTTCTTTCCTCCAAGCTGTGCGCATTCCCCCGTCACGCGCCGGCTTAATGTTTTCTTATGCTGATCATAAAATAACTAGCTACAGCTGGGATTTAAACGGTAGGAAAAAAAAAAAGGCATCATTCTGATGACCCTGTAATGGCGCGTTGGATCACATTAGCAACCATCTGTCATTGTCTGATGCTGAACGGAAGCGTAACCAGTTGTTCCCCGAGCCGTGGTTGTTGTTTTGAAGGGCAGATGTCTGGTTGTCGACTTTGAGTAACGCGAACGCATTTTGTTGACCCGGGAATGATGTCTGACCCATTTCCACCCCATCAGGTCACGGACTACCTGGACGTGATCCGGCAACCCATGGATCTGTCCACCATCATGACCAAGATCGACACGCACCGCTACCTGACCACCAAGGAATTCCTGCTGGACGTGGACCTCATCTGCAGCAACGCGCTGGAGTACAACCCGGACAAAGATCCCGGAGGTGAGGCGACACACGGCGCACGCGCGTCACCCGATCCTGTAGCGCTTTCAGTAACTATTAGCAACCGACACCATTCCACCTGCACAACCGAATCTTATCTCGCAGAGGCAAATGCAGCCGTGCATTAGCCGTTGAGCACTTTCAAAAACAATTGCGTGTTACACTTGTGCGTAGAAATGCGTAATGAGTTATGAAAAGTGCTCCAAGGCGGCAGAGTCGCAGAGCTTCAAATTGGTTCCTTCGTGATTGTTACGACCCCAATTTGGTATCCAGGGGTATTTTGGGAGTAACAAAGAATATTTTTCCGGGGGACAAGGAGGAGTCTCAGACAGAGGTAAAGGTTAACAAAAAGGTTTATTAAAGTAACGAAAGACCACTTTCCCAAAAGGGGAAAACACAAAGGGAAACAACTACCAGTAAACAAAACTATAACTAAACACTAGTTAACCAAAATAGCTCACTCTACTTGTTCCACGAGAGGAAACACAACACTACGTTCACTAGTTCCCACACATGCAGCACGTTATCTGCCGAATGGCCCACTGGCTCTCGTGCTCTGGTCCGCTCCCAGCTTATATACCCCTACCCTGAGCAGGTGCACTCAATTTCCTGATTGCTTGAGTGCTGCAGGAGGAGGGACAAACAGTAGGCTGGGGAGAGAACACAGTTAGTTACACAAAAAACACACTACGTCCGTAACACTCCCCCCCATAAGAGCAAACGGGTAGTTTGCACCATTAGAGCAACACTACTCTAATTGTCACATCATAGGGGAAGTTGCACACTCACTTCCCCCTCTGTCACATAAGATGGCCTGTTACCTGTACATCTGGTACTGGTAACCTGCAATCCGACCACCTTACCCACGGAAGTGTTAAAGATGATTCCACGAGCCGCTGGAACACCACGTTCAAGCTGGCTAAATTGTCAGCCCAGGTGTCAGTACACCACCACATCATCAAAATACACATCACAGTTAGCAAGAACAGATAACCAGACCATAGATGCTCATGTGCTAATTCTAGCACATGCTGCCGACAACCAATTGGAACCACTAGCTGTTGAACCGGGCCCCAATCCTCAACTGAATCGTCTGATGATTCAGCTAGCCGCGAAACCCACTTGCGCATTAACACTCCGTCATCCAGACGGAATGATGGTTTCCTACTGTCCTTACAATCATTTCCCTTGACTGCGGAGAAACACTTGGATAGGAAAGAATCCCTTTTCTGAGCACTTATCAGTGCTTCGCGAGTCAATGACAATGGTGCCTCAGAAGCACTAACTAACTCTTCCACCGCTTCACGCTCCTTCAATGCGCCATCCACCAACCCGTCATCAGGTGACAACACTTCCTCAAACTTAAACACATCCGGATGATGGCTAACCAGGTCATCAGGGTCAGATTCAATAATGGGAACACTAACAACCTCAGGAGTAGGGTAGACCTTCCCTCCCGCTATGTCGTTACCCATTATGAAGTCCACACCTTCGACAGGAAAACTGGGGCGGACAGCAACTGGGAAGAAACCTGTAATCAAATCCGATTTCACATGGACGTAATGAAGAGGCGCGGGTACAAAACCCATCCCAATACCTCTTACTATAGTGCTTGTATTACAGGCAGAGGTATCACTCACGGGCAGGATACTAGAAAGAATGAATGACTGAGAGCCACCAGTGTCTCGCAACACTGTGACTGAACGTTGGTCCTCCAACTTTCCAGTGAGAGACACAGATCCGGTAAAGATGAAAGGCTTAAAACACTCATCAGGTAGGCTTTTATCTACGGGGCGGCTACCGGTGGGCACTGTTTTAATCAAACCCATACCCTTAGTCGGTTTAAAAACTACCCCTGCTGGTTTTGGACCTGGCACCTGCTGCTTACGTTTCAGAGCTATGCAATTGGCGATAAGGTGACCAGTCTTGTGGCAGAAGAAACACTGTCTCTCAGCCACAGGACATGACAAGGGCGCTCTGGGCTGGGGGATACGTGCATCCCCAGACCTCTGCGAAAAACCACGATTGAAGGAATGATCTGGTTTATTAAAAACACTCTTGTGCATGAGAGCGAACTCTTCCGCCAGCGTAGCAGCCTGCTGTAATGTAGCTACCTTCTGCTCATTCAGATAGATCACTGTACGCTCAGTCACACAGTTTTTAAACTCCTCCACCAGCATCAGCTCACGCAGTAAAGCATAGTCCTTTGCCTTACATGATGCACACCATCGGTCAAAGAGGATCTCTTTCTCCCTAGCGAAGTCAATGTAATTCTGAGTCGTCGTCTTTCTAAGACTTCGAAAACGCTGTCTGTAAGCCTCTGGTACTAGCTCATACGCCCGAAGAATAGCGCTTTTTACTTTCTCATATACTAAACTATCTTCAGTAGAGAGAGAAGTACACGCTTCCTGAGCCTTACCAGTTAACTTACACTGCAGAAGTATAGCCCACACATCCTTTGGCCAATGCAAAGCGACGGCAATGCGCTCGAATGCACCAAAGTAGGACTCAATCTCAGTCTCTCGAAAAACAGGGACCATTGCAACATTCTTTCGTACATCAAAGGCATTATCAGAACCTGACGGTGACCGTCCGCCAGAGCTAGAGGCCATCGCCGATGTCCTAGCGTCGACTTCACTCCTCTGCAACTCTAACTGACGCATCCTGATAGCTGTGTCTGCCTCCAGTTTTTTCAACTCAAACTCCTTCCTTGTCTCTGATTCCAATTTTTTCAACTCATACTCCTTCCTTGTCTCTGATTCTGTCTTTCTCAACTCTGACTCTATCTCCAACTTTTTCAACTCTAATTCCCTCCTGAGTTGAAACTCTCGCTCCTCCTTTCTTTCCTGCGTCTCCTGCTGAAGACGAGCTACACGCATCTTCAATCGGGCACCTCCCACAGAACCAGAAGTTGTCTCTATAGAGAGTGGCTCAAACCGTGGCATTGTGTACGGCTTTACCTCTTCCTCACTACCCTCTCCCCCTGGAGTAAAACCACCAGGCTGTGGCTCAATCGCTCCTTCCTGACTCTCACCCGGGGATACCGCTGCAGTAGCCCCGGCCACCACACCAGGAGACTCCTCCAAAACCTGTGAGGCAAGAATTCCCTTCTCTACCAGTCCTCTTAAAAGGACAGCCTTCAGATGTTTTTTAATAAGGGACCGTGAAACTGAAATACCGTAATAATCGGCAATCAAACACAAATCATCCTTCCTACAGCCATCAACCTGACTTAAAGTAGGATGAGCCACAAACTCCTCTAAGTTGAACACTGCCATTCTACCAAAAGGCAAAACACAGTGACTGCCGTCCGAAGCTAATCACGTAGTAGGTTAGGCTGAGCTACAAACAAATAGTTCTACCACACCCACGTACTGATTTAGCCACCTTAAGTCCTCTTTCACTGGTCAAGAGTGTGATACGCGTCAATGCCAGGTGCCACACACACGCGAATACCACGCTCAGCCTTACAGAAAACTACTTCCTCAATTCCTATACCTAACACCAAAGCTATATCTATCTATCTATCTTCTGGAGCTTGCCGGGCTCGAGGCGACTTTAAAGGCTAAACTTCAGCGGCCGGAGCCCTGAAACGCCTACCTCCGTCGGGGAAACTAGTCCCCGCCCAGGATTCACTCCGAAAACAAGAAAGGTAAAACAACAAATGAGTGCCCGAAGGAAAGACTAATACAGTCCAGCTGGACACTCCCCTATCTAACTGAGGAAGCAGATTAAACGTTTTGCAAAGGCTGAACACATGGCCACCCAGACAATGATACTCACCACGCTAGCCACCAGAGCCGTCTATCAAAGCTTCTCCTTGTCGATCCCGGACGAGCCCCCACTTGTTACGACCCCAATTGAGTATCCAGGGGTATTTTGGGAGTAACAAAGAATATTTTTCCGGGGGACAAGGAGGAGTCTCAGACAGAGGTAAAGGTTAACAAAAAGGTTTATTAAAGTAACGAAAGACCACTTTCCCAAAAGGGGAAAACACAAAGGGAAACAACTACCAGTAAACAAAACTATAACTAAACACTAGTTAACCAAAATAGCTCACTCTACTTGTTCCACGAGAGGAAACACAACACTACGTTCACTAGTTCCCACACATGCAGCACGTTATCTGCCGAATGGCCCACTGGCTCTCGTGCTCTGGTCCGCTCCCAGCTTATATACCCCTACCCTGAGCAGGTGCACTCAATTTCCTGATTGCTTGAGTGCTGCAGGAGGAGGGACAAACAGTAGGCTGGGGAGAGAACACAGTTAGTTACACAAAAAACACACTACGTCCGTAACAGTGATGGAGAATGAAATAAAAGTCTGCGTCGCCCCAACCCAAAGTAGAATTTCTAAGCGGCATCACCGCAGCCTAATTTGTGTTTGGTATCCTAGAGTGGCTGCATATTCATGAAAGTTTAATTCTGCCTTCATTCTCGCGCAATTCTAACGGCTTTTTACCTCATCCTCCTGTGCACCTACACGCGGGCGGGCGGGCGGGCGGACACACACACACACACACACACACACACACACACACACACACACACACACACACACACACACACACACACACACACACACACACACACACACACAGCGACATGTTAATGTTGATGAAGGACAGATTATGGAAAGTGCTTTCACGTCAATTTAAATCGCATGCATTATTTACATATGTGCTATAGGTGTGTATTCTGAAGCATTCATTGGTAATGAATAATGCATTACTGGGAAATATTTTTAATGAGCAAAAACTGATAGAACACCGATGGAAGGCTTTCATTTCCTGCCTGGATTGATTATAGAATAACCAGAGCTACTTGTTTATTTGCCAGGCCATTTTTTCATGCCAGTTTCTGTTTGTTCGTTTTATGCCCTCTTTTCCTAAACCTGTAACTTGTAATTATCTATTACTGAAGGTGAAGAGATGGGTCTCTGCTCGCCCAGATGAATAAATCATGGCAAGGGTCGTTTGTTTGAGTCCTGACGACTACAAATGATGCACTAAAGGGAGAAAAAATGCAATTAAACAGTTTAATAAAGACTAACCAAGCTCCTTGCTTGCTGTATCCCCTCGCTGGCCCTGGGAAATGGAACCCAGGCCTGGCACAATTACACTGCTGGGAAGGGTTTTACACCAGCAGATGAAGAGCTGGGAAATAAACCTTATTATGGGAAGCACCCCCCCCCCCCCCCCATGCTCTACCTTACTGTCTCGCTCTTTCATTCTCTCTGTTAACATGCATGATCAAAAGGCTGAACTGTTACTGTCAAAAGCGCTTTGTTTAAACTTGAGGATATTACATATTAATAAATCCCCCAAATCTCTCCTGTTTGGCCAAAAATGACCAAATTTAATTAAACACCTTGGAGAGAACAAACGCATGGCATGTGGATGATGAAGAGGTGGGTTGGTGCTGGGCCACACACACAAGCCAACACACTCTAGTGTGTAATGAGCACGCACACACAAACGAAAAGACGCTCGCACACACAAAAAATAAACACACACAAACACACATACATATATACACACACACACACACACACACACACACACACACACACACACACACACAATCAAAGAAACACATATACACAACCATGCACTCTTTCGGGCCGCACTAATGGTCTACATGATAATTAGGCGCCCGTTCCCCAATTAGGCAAGTGAGGCTGGTGGTTTGTGACCCCTCCCCACTTTCTGGCTGAACCGGCTCTCTCTGTCTGCCTTCACGTAATGAGAGACAGCCTGTTTACAGGGACGGCGCTGCCAGCGACCCGCTTCAACCCTGTTTTTATTTTCCCTCCGAGGTGGGCTCCTGGGAGGGGAGCTACCATTTAATGATGCCGTGTTAGAGAGAAGGGGATGGAGGTCTTAAGAGGTGTTTGTGTGAGAGGGAGAGTGTTCGAGATGGTATGTCTGTGTGTGAGTAAGGGAGTGCGTGAGGGTGAGAGCTTGACAAGGTTATTGTTAATGAAAACTAGGTGTGAAGAAACACTTAGCAAAATGTTTTTTTCACAATTTAACTCAAACTATGCCTTTAGTTAGTCAATTTATTTCATACATAAGCCTAGTATTTTGGGTTGATATAAAATATATATTTTTTGGTTTGTTTTTGTCCTCACTTTTGTTGAGTTTCTATCACACAATGCTTTTTCTGACCTTTTTTAATCTCCTCACAAGTATCTCCCAAAAATAAAAACCAAACTAAACCAAGTTTTAAGTCAAAACGCAACCAAAAATACAAACCAATGAAAAATGCTAACCTATAATAATAACCCTGGCATGTGAGAGAGTGTATCTATTTATCCTTCAGCTATAAATGTGGCAAGAGCGCTGGTGATGCTAGCAGACATCTCACACCTCTTACTTCCTCCTGCTCCCTTCCTTCTCATCCAAACAGTGAGAAAACACGGTTGGCCCTTTTCTCATACTTACACTAGAACAGTCGGTGGGTTTGATTTGAGTTCTCCCAGGTGGTGCTGTTTTATTTATTTATCTATCCATTTATTTATGTTTTGGAAAACTAAGCACTTTGACTGCATTTTTTTTTGTTCACCCCACAAATAGAACACTGTGGGAAACAGGGGGCCCGGATCACAGCCCTGCTGTTCGAGACGCAGTCTGCCTTTTGTTTTGGGAGGGGCTCTGCTAGAAATTTGCACAGCATTACTGCAGACCATCACACAGGTCAAGTCTCACTCTGTCTCCAACTCTCTCTCTCTCTCTCTCTCTCTCTCTCTCTCTCTCTCTCTCTCTCTCTCTCTCTCTCTCTCTCTCTCTCTCTCTCTCTCTCTCTCTCTCAGACAAGGTGATACGACACCGTGCCAGCAGCCTAAAGGACAGCGCCCATGCCATATTTGCCTCTGAGCTGGACCCAGAGTTTGACCGCATGTGCGAGGAGATCAAGGAAGCCCGCAAGAAGAGTGGTAAGACCACCTTTCCCCCCCCCCCCCCCTTTAGCCACACAAAGGTTCCCCCTGCTTTGCCGCTCGCCACCAGACCCAAAGTCATTCATCACGCCGTAGTAGTAAATAAAAATGGACTTTCTTTCAGCAGTTTCTATTATGATCCCCGGTGGTTTCTTTGAATTCCTTCTTGTTTTGGTCCCCATATCCAACCGGACCCTCAACCACCCCTCATAAGAAACCTTTTGCAATAGTTGACAAAAAACCGGCAACCAGGGCTGGAATGATTAATTTGGTAAATGCATCAATCGGTTAAGAGAAGAGACGCTGTAATATACGTTTCGCTGGGATTTTTAGGACGGGGGGGGATGTGTTATCCCCATGCTCACGGCTCACGCCAACTTTGTGATAGTAATTTTTTTTAATCTAGTCTGCGTTGTTGAGTAGGAGTGTTATGATGGGGTCTGTTGTATGGGAGATGCGCCACCCACCGTGGCGTAATACTAGTGTCCCAAGAAGCGTAACCTTCTCGGACACAGCCAGCAACATTGACCGGAGTGCCCGGACGGAGCGCCACGCATACCCAACCACTGTGGCATTGGCATGCCAACTTGGCATCCCGCTCTGAGATGTCAAAGTGCTCCGTCGTCACGAAACAGTACCCGAGTTCAGAGTAGAACACTCACAAACCGGTTGGCGGAGACTGGCAAAAACATAGGATTTTATCAGCGTTTTCTAAATGACGCTATAATATGGAAGTAGGATGGTCTAATGGTTGGAGTGTTTGACTCACAGATGCAATGTTTGGGGTTCAAACCCTAATGTTTACCTGTGACCTGTTTGAGCATTAATGACATGTATCTTAATAGGTGATTGTAAGTCACTCTGTCTGCTAAATGACTAAATGGTAATATGCATATATTTGCATTGATAATGCAATCTATTCATCCATATAAATATTCCTTCACTAGACACATTCTCTACTCCTCATGTCGCCCTGCTGAACCTTATTTGCCAAAACCTTTTTAGGGGGTCGCTTTAAGAAATAAGGTGATTTTATATTATGACGTAGAATTTGTTTAGACTTCAAGGAAGTACACCATGATGCAACAATCAAGGCTTTATTTTGGCATGTGTTGTGCCAGGATGAGAAGCTTGAAACACTGTTCTCTCGCTGGTGCCTTTTCAGCTGTCTGCCACATGCTTTACAGCTTCATTACACCACACCGCTACAAGCACCACAAAGTGGACTTTCAATAGTGGATCTATATTAGGCACATCACTTAACATCAACATGCAAACACACACACATTATGCATGCACACACACACACACGTGCACATGCACACACGCACGCGCAAGTACACACACACACGCACTGTGCTGATGCACCATGTTTCATCAGCCACTATTTAATTATGCTCAAAGATCTTGTGTACATAGGCATATAGCTATGTTCAAACATTTTTATTGCCTTTCCTCTGAAAAACTAACGAGTGCACAGTAAAACTTTTTTTAACTGAATACAGGACTCCATGTAATAAGCCCTCTGCTTCAAATGTAGAAGCCATCAGTGTATATATAGCAAGATATGCACACACACACCTGAGGTTTTTGTTGCTGCTGCCATCCCCAAAGGAAAGGGCTTCTGAGCCAGACATTTCCCCAGGACAAACAGTGTGGTTGTTTTTGTGCAAATGTGTTTTTATACATTGTCTATCAGCACAGGAACATTAGCATAAGATCATCATCATGTACACATAATCAGACGTAATGTCTGCTGCCCTCTCTGACTACGTTTGTCCCTATTAAGAATATTATTATAGAGCTTGATACTGAGTCAAAATAACAGGGCACGACACTTGAAAGGAACACACTTTATCATCCTTTAAGCACTGATGCTTACAGGCATTGACACCATAAAAAAATAACCATCTGCACCAATACATTTATTAAAAAAAACGACAAAATCCCCGTTCTCTTGTGACTGTGACTGTGGGGGGGACACTGTGCCCAAAAGCACCTTTGTTGTCATCAGAGAAGGGCAGTGCGCATACATACTGCCACAACAGAGCTGCATTATTCCATACACATCCTTTATAAACCACAGTGTCGGCTGCTGCACTTCCATTACTTTGCCCTCTCAGTCGGTTCAGTTTATGCATTTCCATTTGCGTAGATCATTAAATTGAGAAAGATTAGCAGAGGATTCGTCTCTTTGTATTTACACCAAATACACCCACCCCCACCCCCTGACAGCCAATTAAATCCTGACTCAGTTTCAGGATCCTTGTGTTGTTTTTTTCACTAGGATAGTCATGTCAAGGAAGAGGTCGTATTCGCGGGTCATCCCGTAAATGTACTCTTTTCGCCGGCGAAAGTGCAGAGCGTAAAATAAATATTGCAGAATGCGGGAGTTCGCAGCCCGATAGGTGGGGAAACACAAAGTTGTGAATATTTCATCAGCTCTTCGCGGTGCTGCTTATGAAACTATAAATTTAGCCCGCATTGCAATCGGGCCCACTCTCCACAGTGTCCTGTCCCTCTGTTCAGCTGCGAGGCGGCCGTGTCTGTGACGATGGAAGGATCCTCGTAGGCTCGGCAGGAAGAGGAATAAAATGTCACTCAATGACGATGTCTTCTTTTAACAGCCACTGCAATGTCTTCTCGTGCGCTCGCTCCCTCTCTTTTTCCTGTTGTTTTGGACCACCACCAGACATTTATAGTCATTCAGATTTATACAAAATGGTGCAAGCAAAGGACAAAGCTTCCAAACAACCAGGTCTCCATTGAAGGTCGTCAATAATGGCTTTGTAGCTTGGCAAGTCTGCTTCCTGTCATTATCCTAGCGACACTCCATGTAGTCTGTGTTTATCAGCTTGCTTAGCCAACGATCTATGTTTTCCTTGCGTTTGAACACACACACACACACACACTTTCTTGCTGTCAATGTGTTTGATCGGTGCTTCTACACACGCACAAGCACTCGTCCGCGTGCGCCTTTATACGTGAAGTATTGTCGGTAACTGATCCTCTGTGGTATTTGCAGACTTTCAGACGCCAGCCCAGCCGACTGCAGCTCCCGGCGCCGCCGTGGCAACCAGAAAGCACAGCACCGTGGGAGATGAGCGAGCAGGGAGCAGCACTCAGGGCGAAGCAGCCGACAAGCAGTGTGCCAGTAGTGAGTACACGCAGCTCTTATCCGCCATGTACACGCGCACTAGAGAGACGCGTGCACACACTGCAGACACAGACACACACTAGACAAGCACACACAAACTAGAGACGTGCGTGCTCGCACTGCAGACACACACACACACACACACACTACAGAGACACAACCACACACACACACACACACAGTCAGCAGCACGACAAACATGGCGCCGATAGTTTGATGGTAGGGAAAAAATCTGTTCTTTTTAAAATAAAACGTTGTATGGTGGATTTGAACGGTAGCCGTAATCTTCGAATACAGAGGTCAACGGGAACTGTGGATATATGTCATAATCACTACACAAACAGACGCCGCCACGTTGTTGTCCCATCCAAAACACTGGTCTATTTGTTTGCATCATGGTTACATATCTGAGGAAACACATAATCACAATGTATCACCTTATCCAGCATTGATCAGCTAAGAAATCCTGCTATTACTGCATACCGTTGTGTAACTTCTAAAGACTTGGTAGCAATGTACACCAATTCTTCAATGGGCTGTTCGTTTTCAATGGGAGTAATGCACAGCACCCCACGCCTCTGGATTCCCGTTAGTACCGGCAGATTTGATCATCGAAGTTGCAGAAAGATATTCTAAGCGGTAACCCTGTCGGCTGACAAATCAGATCAGCTGGTGATAAATCCCACCCGGTACTGTGTGGACTAGGTTCATAGTGTTGCTGGGGCAACCTTGCATTGTACGTAACTCTTGAGTGGCCCCTATCATGCTTCTGAAAAAAAACATTTATTACACATTCATTAACTCTGAGTGAGGAACTTAATGTTCTTTCTCTTCCCTGCTGTTTGACATTTTGTGTGTGTGAGGACAATGCGTCGGCCGTAAATTTGAATCCCTTTCTAAGTGTGACTCACTCACTCACTCAGTGTGACATTAGTCCGTTGCCAAAGGCCAGAGTTCACAGTATTTACAGCCTAGCACATTTAGCTGATTACAGCCTGGACACACTGCTGAGAGAGACACAGAGCGGGAGAGGGAGAGGCAAAAAGACGTAGGGAGGACAATGAGAGTGCCTCCCCTCACTTCATCATCTGCACTTTGCACAGCAGCATTAGATCATAAATGCGTGTAATGGCCAACACATATGCTAGCGCATTCAGCGCACATGCGCTATCGCATGTACGCAAACCTGCACGTGTAGACCTGCCCACACACACAAAGATGCTAACCCGCATACGCACACAGGCCATCGCACACAGACACAGGCTATCGCACATACACACAGTCTAGCGCAAATACATACATACACACACACACTACCACACACACACACACACATTGCAGCTAACGCATAAACACACACTTTCGCGCACACATATGCACACACACACACGCATACGCGCACACCCACACATACACTCATTCTCCTGTCTCCCAGGAGGGGAGACGCGGGCGCAGTGGGCAGCCTCATTAGATGGGCTTGTCTCTCCTCCCCATTCAGAGCGTGACCACGCCACGGAGCAATTACATGCCCACCTGCAGCAAGCGGCAGGTGCCCGGGGGCTGGAGGGAGGGCTCGGGGAAGGCAAACAAACAAGGTTGTTCCTCGGACAAGACGCATCCGAGCGCCGCATCTTGTGAAGCTAGCCTGAGCTGAGCTTGGCCCCCTATTGCTTTACTTTGGACAAGGTTTGGGGGATGACATTTTGCTTGGAGCAGAAAAAGGGAAGGACCTGCCTACAAACACTCCCGAGAGAACGATGCCGAGAGGACATCGAACCACATTGATCCAAGGATTTTCATTTTCAGGAAGAAACTGATTGGCCCCTCTTATTTAGTTTAGTTGCGTATTTGTTCTTTCATGGCTTCACATCATTTTGAATATGAATGAAAATGTCCAGGGAAATGAGTCATAGCTTTTATTTTTATCCATATCCGCACTAGTTTATTTGATGATAGAGGCTCCCTCTGGGTTGACATGAATTGTTTCACTCAAAAGTGTGTGTGTGTGTGTGTGTGTGTGTGTGTGTGTGTGTGTGTGTGTGTGTGTGTGTGTGTGTGTGTGTGTGTGTGTGTGTGTGTGTGTGTGTGTGTGTGTGTGCCTTCTCCCCAGGAGAGGGACGGATTACTCACAATGCAGGAGGCAATTATGTATGCGCTGCTGAGAAAATAAGCGCATATGTATATACCTTATTTTTGTAGGTGCACTACAGCATTTGAACACAGGGTGGCACTTGTCTCTCAGCAGAGCATACCTAATTGCCCCCTGCTGTGTGAGTAAACCGTCCCTCTCCTGGGGAGAAGGCACCCAGAGAGATGAGAGCTTCTGCTGGCCTCCATAAATACTGTAAGGTAGCGGTTGTGTCGGAGTTTCAACTGCACTGCTATTAGTCTTGCCACAGTGCTAGGCCAAGATGAAAAAGTGTCTTGTTTGCTAGGAAAATAATATTCTGCCTTTATTGCACTGCTGACCCCTATCTTAGTACAATCAGTCCAAGGTTGGATGCTGAACGTGTTGATGGAAAACTGCGGCTGAGTTGGTCGTGTCAAATTGTACTTGCATGACCTTAGTTTGACTGCCATATTTTGGTGGACATCGCTACCTTTGTATGCAACACAACACATTCGATTGCACTCCTCACTGGTCCAACCCGGGTACATGGATTTTTTTTTCCATTTGTGCTTTAATTAAACGTACGTCATCTTTTTAGTTTACACAGTTCTTTTTGAGTGTAATGAGCATTGTATCCAGTTCCATTGTGTAAATAAATACAAAAGCTAACTGGCTATAGCCTTGTTCAAAGCAAGTGTAGTTAAAAGTCACATTTGTCTTTTAATGTGGATGGGGCACTGTGAGGGTGAACAGACGGCTTGTATATTCTGCCATTAGCTCTAGCCTTTATCTTTATAGCCAAGTGTCACGGATGCAGACCACTAACTCTGCAGCTCTGGGGGAAAGTTGTTATCTTCCAGCTCCAGAAGCCTAATTAATTAGGCAAATACCGGTGATTTATTTGTGACACTGGCAACCCACTCTTACCTGGATCACCATGACATTGGTCCAATTAGGCAAATGTAATATATGAAGTCAATTATGTGTTTAGAGCATATGGCACCCAGCAGAAGTGCTGCGTGAATGATGGAGTGCGTTGCAAGGGGTGCTAACCTGCGGCTGAACCGACTCGTGACGCATCAAGGTCAATCTGGGGATAACCCACCACCTTTGACGCTTATGGTGCAGGCCATGCAGCATCTGTCCCATCCTTTCACTTTACAGGGTAGGTTGAGGTGTGCCTGGTATAGCCGGTGACATCTATGTAGAAGTACAAGTTTGTGTGTGTGTGTGTACATTTGTGCAGTGTAACCCAGCTCCAAGCATCTAGCCTGGCTCCCTTCGTCCATCAGTTGTACATGCCTGGAGCTGAAGCCGGTGGGAGACGCGAGGATAAAACCCATGGGCTATGGGAGTTGTGTGTGTGTGTGGGGGGGGGGGGGGGGGGGGGGGGGGGGGGGGGGGGGGGGGGGGGGGGGGAGGGGGAGACTCTCCAAAGTGCTTTCTTACGTTGACAGAGAAAATCTGTCAGGCTGGTTGTGAGAGTGAGCTGCGGTTAAACCTAGTTGTAGAGAACTAGACTTTTTCACACATGGCGAGCCCAAGAGAGGCGCGCCTAATTTTCGTCGTTTTCAATGCTTTTTTTTAATTTGATTTCCTTCTACACTCTAACTGCACTCTTTCATTTGAGCTTTCACTCCATCTGCACTGTGATATTCTTCTTTTCACTCATTCCATCACTCAATCCGGCCCTCTTGTCACTGCCTCCCGAGGAGGATCTGTAAGCGCGGGCCCCATTACCTGGGCCACGGCCCCAGGTTCAAGCTGAGTGCAGCGCCACATGGATCTGGTTCAAATGTAGTGCCATTCCCTCATTTATTATTGACGCCACTCAGTCTCTCTTAGTCTCGAGACCATTTTAAGCCGTTCTAAATCAACTGAGTTGTGTGTTGAGCATTGTAACTGGCTGTTATCTTTTTAAATTGTGCTAATTGTGCATTTTAACGATATGCCCATAAGCATTCAAGTTAATTGCATAGCTACGTATATTCCCCACATTTATTTTTTCAACTAAAGTGTTTTTGCATTTTGTTTACTCATAAGTCTTTTACCGCTGGCAGGCTACAAGATTGTCCTTACCCAGCTATTGAACTGTATTTAAGAAAGAAGCTAGAAGAATGGAGTCTGGTGCATAATGTGTGTCCTCCACGCCAGTCAATAGCCGGCCCCGGGCAACCGCAGAGCGGGCTGTATTCATGCAGGCTGGACCGTTGCTGTGCCTTGCCTCTTCGCTGCCTCGCAACTTTGCAGCTCGCAGTAAATGGAGAGCTTTCCTCTCTGTTTCCGATGCCAATTCATCTCAAGGCCTTGATGGGAATTGACTCTTTGGGGAGTGGAGGAGACGAAGGATGATAAACACTCCTGCTGATTTTTTTTCTCTTAACCTCGGCCAGAATTCATTCTTGAATGGGGGAAAGAAATAATGACCTGAATCTGCTTGGAACAAAAGGACTAAAGGGGCGAACAGCCCGTGTCTTGCTCTGTTGACCACATCATGTTTACACGAGGAACAATGGCGACATTGTTGAGGTATTCCCCACTGTTTCTCTCTCTTCTGCTTTGGTTAAAGCTAGTTCCTTTGCCACTTTCTCTTCTATTTTTCTTTGTCAAAAACATACTAATACGTCTGACGTATGGAATTATTAAAAAGAAAATATTTTTGGCAAGTTGTTTTGGGACGTAGTAACATATAACAGAGTTATATGTTGACTGTAGTAAGTTGAATACTCCTGTCCTTCAAACCTGGCTATTCAGGTTTCAATATACTTTTGAATGACATAGTGTGTCCGTTTCTATGGGAAACCAGTATGTTCAATTATTTCCTCCTTTGTCCGGAATAAGTAGCCTAGGTAATCACATACTTGAAAAAATGTTATCTGTAATTTTATGAAGTCCTGTGAATTCTAAGTGCCCATTTAAATGAACCGGCAGTAGTTCAGGTCAGTGGATGTCTGGGGCTTCTCCTGGGGAAAGAAGACTTGGTGCCCTTGAGCAACATCCTTTATTCAAGGACGTCCCCATTGGCCGGGAGGATGGGGCGCGGGGGAGTGAATGATTTACATCCATTGTGTATTGGATATAGTGATTGGATTGGCCATAATGGCTAGAAATGGAAAGTTATGTATGTAACTACAGTGCTATGAATTCTGGATGACGGCCAGAGGCGGTGCCAATGAAATTGGAATGGAATAGAACCACTATATAAATGCAACCTACCTGGAATGTATGTGGTAGTGTGTAGGAAATTACATTTTTTAATAATTCAATGTCCCCCGATAATATCTCGCCTCATCATGAAATCAATATTATATTATATATACTGTATATAATATATGTCACCCAGCTCTGGCTGCCCGGGGTTTCTCCTCGACCTGTTGTGTTGGGGAATTGATTGTCTGTAAACAGAACTAGTGCACACACAGGACAGCGAGTTAAGCACCTTTTCCATCTGGCAGGTTGCTGCCTCATATGCTAACCTGGAAATCCCTGAAAGAGAGGCGGCAACACAAGACGGTTCCTTGATCCATCCAGCCCTCTGGATCACGCTTTAGTTCAGGAGACCTCTTTTTCCACTTCCCTTATTTCTTCCTTTTCCGACCTATCTTTTCTACCGCCTCTATGATGTTCCTGAAGCCATTATTTTGCAGTTTCTCCCTATGCGTTCTACTCTTATTAAACGGACCAGGCCCGCTTTTATTTTCACACATGGACACCTACAATAAGGTTAGATTTCCATTATAAGCAGCAGTCATTGATTTTACTTTTATTCAATATTATTTCATTACACGTTTTACACTGTAAATAAAGAACTGACCACCTCCCTCACATGAACGCTTCCACTAACTTCATATATATATTTATTTATTCGTCGTCGTGTTTATTGGGTCCTCTCCAAATGCATTTCCTTGGCCTGTAATTAGCAAACACAAGCAGTCAACAGCAGAAAAGGACACATCTGGGCGTGAATTGAAAAGGAAATGTTATTAGTTTTTTAGAACTGGACACAGATTCTCCCCAAGCTGCTTCCCAGCAACCATGCAAAAACAATCTTGAGTCGCACTCCCCGACACCCTGTGGACCTCGCTAATGAAATCCCTGCAAAGCCCTGAGCCAGTCAGCTCTCGGCATAAGCTGCCATTTTGTGGGCACAGATGCCTGCTGGAACATTGTGGCACCAAGCGTGAAATGAATGTAAAATCAACCATGATGCCTTTCGTTTCGTTTTATTGTTTTAGGGGAGGGAGAAGCGCCGTCATCAGTGTGAACACAGGCTGTGCTCTTTATTTATTTATTATCTTCTTCCTTTCCTTTCCGTCACCAGGCCTAGTCCTTTGTCTTCTGGACATGTGATAAGTGCACTGAATTGGCTGGGTTACGATTGCAATACGATTGCAATCCTCCTGGCGGGATTTCAATATCTGCGGTTAACGTTGAGTGTGGATAGCCACAGATGTCGCTCTTAACAGGTGAACATGTCTACTCGATAGAAATGGCCTTGAAGTGCTGCACTGGAGTGATTAAGCATTGCTCATTGCCTTATTGCGTGCACAATGAAGGTAAGCAGTGCTGCCTGAGGATGTCTTTGACATAAAAGGAAATTGAGAGAAAGAATTAACTGCTAAAGAGAGATGCCCATCAATGCTTATTACATTTTCTAAGTGGTCTTCTGCATAGTGCTCTATCGAAGGTGCCAGGATTAGTGGAACGGTTGAGATTCTAAGATGCTGTTAATGCAACAGTGTCCGTAATAGAATTGGTTTACTGGTCATTCAGTTTTGTTTGTGCCTTCATTTTCTCCCGGTGTGTCAAAGCAGTGCACACTTTTCCATTACGTGGAAAGTTCCAACAATGTGCTTCAACTATATTTTTAAATCTCCGCTGACAGACTTTCCAGGAGTTAATCAGTGGGTCAACGGAGATGGAGAATATATTGTTTTGCAAGTGGGTTTTCAGTTGAGTTATATCTTCGCCATCACAATTTACACACGCTAGCTGCCATGGGCTGCCATGGGCTGCCATGGGCAAGTTTCTGAAGAAAAGAAAACTGTGGGCTTGGCCTACCCTTCCTTTTTAATTAAAGTGGAATTTAAGCTGGGCTGTCTGTGATAAACAGGTTTTCGACTTTTCGCACACGAAAGCAGACTTCCCTCTTAGGCCACACTACAGATGGAATAAAAACAGGCAAGTCACTGTTTTTGTTTGTTTCCTTTCCAACCGTGATGGTTGATTAATCAATTACATTAACAACAGAAGCTGGTGAACACTAAATAGTCAACCATCTGCCTGCCCTGTTCTGATAAGTTCTCACTGATCGGAACAATCGGACCGAGCTTGATACCCGCAGCGCCAGATTAGTCCGAATGAGCCATGGATGCCTTTGTGGTATCCAAATTATATTTTGGGCCTTGGCTTAACTTGGCTTGATGGAGAACAAACGCCTCTCTGCTTTGTGTGTATCCTGCTTAGGCTTACCAGTTGTGAATGGACTTCATCGTTGATTCTTATCGCCCATTAATGGATGCTCTGAAATGACAAGAATGCCATAGCTGATTTTGGTTGTATGTACTCTTATGGAGACTTTGCAGACCATCTGGGATAAAATAAAATGGTATAATAAGCGCCGCTGTTGAGCTGTGATTGTTGAATAGTAGTAGACCCCTGCGTATCGATGGCTGCCGTCTGCGCCAGTTTTCCATTGTGTGCGTACAGCCAGAGAGTAATGGAAAGGCTTTTTGTCCAGATTTTAATGATGCACGCAACGACATGCTCACATTGCTCTGGAATGTGAGATGGGCACATTAAGCGACATGAGTCACATTAAGACTTCATAGGAAAGCCAATGGAGACGGACCGACTTTTTAATTATGTCAAATTACTCTGTGAGTCCCACTCAGCCATGCTAAATACCATACTTTCATTAAGCTTGGAGATGAGATGCAACCCAACTGTTTTTTTTCTTCTTTTCTCGCTTCTTCTACTCCTCTCTCCAAGCTAACAACTCATTAAAGCCATGGGATCTCCAGGAGTCTAGAGGAGATTTGGCATTCATGGAACATCACTTTTAAGGTCCCACTTTCTGCATTGTTCAAAATCTGAAGCTGCATCCAGGCTATTGTCTGCCGACTTGCATGACCGTTGGTCCCTTGCTAACGTTACACATTCCCGTGAGAAATATGGCAGAGAGAGGCTCATAATAGGTTTGCGAACCCTCCCTCTTTCTCTCTCTCCTCTGACTTCTCCCCCATGCCGCTCCTGAGGACTCTGTCGCAGGTAAATGGCTCTGTTCACATGCACTTGCCACGCCCTCATCGATGTAGAACCTTCTAGAGCAGCCATTTGGTTATCGGTTAAATCACAAACCTCCTAATCTCATTCTGTACTTGGTTAGACAGAATCTTTAGTTTGGATGTTTTTACTACTGGAAAAAAATATAATTATCTTCCTGAAGTTGACACCTTGACACATTGAAAAAAACAGCGATCTAATGCTGAAGGATTGCTCTTTTACCCATAATACAAGTTGATTTCATTGCATTGTGATAATATCCACTATTTGTAACCTTTATCTAAAACAGGCTTTCCGGTTTCATTTTACTGACAATTTACAACGCAGGCTTTGTACAAAGAAACGTACATGGTCCCTTGAAAGGACATTGCCATGGTATAAAGAAAATTCAAATGTCAGTTATGAACAGTTTGTCTTGTTTTGTCTCCCTCTGCACTGATCTCATGACTGCAAACAGGCGCCATCAGACCATGGGAAATGATTGACAGTGGCTCAATTCTGGTTGCCAATGGAAACTGTAAATGTTGAGCCATGCTTTGTTTTTGCAAATACTGCAGCTAGTAGCGTTTATGGTTGAGGCTTTGACAAGCTTTCAGCTTTTTTCCCCCTCCCGTTGTGCTTGTGTTTTGAAATGCACTGTTTGAAGTCCCATACTATCCGCATACAGTGCTAACACTAATCTGATTGTCCCACTGTGGAGATCTGCCTTTGTTCCACAGTATTTAATTCCCAGCGTCTCTTTTTCAAACTATACTGCACACAGCAGTGTGCCACTGGGATGGCACAGAGCACTTGGCTTGTTGTCTAAACTCCTAATGAATCCCTAATGAGTTCTCACCATGTGATGCCAATGAATCACTCCATCATCTTCTGTCAAATCCAATTCACTCGTCCGTTTAATGTATGGCCCTAAAGGATGATAATAATAAAAATTACAGATGCTGCTCGACTGAAGGTCAAAGATGTACCTGCTTGACTATAAATGAGGAAGGCTGGGAACACTGAGAAGTCAAGAAGCCATGTCATTTTATTTTTCTGGGACCTGACGTCTCACTCCACAGCTCACTGTTACACGAGCTAGCCAAATGTATGTCCCATTAGCTCCCAACTCTGTCTCACAATTCAGGTATATGCCTGTGTCGAGGTTTTGGGCGTACAGAGTTGACCTTAGGCGGGGTGGTGGACCTTTCCATCAGAGAGCCCCCACATCATACGTGGGTGGTGGCGCGTCGACAAATTGGGCACGCTCGCTGCTGTATTTGCATGGGGGGGGGCTTATCGCTCTTTTAAAAAAGATGCCACTCCAGGCGCTGTCACTCCACTGGCTTTTTTTAATCAGCTGATAAGAAAGAAAGATACTTTAATACGAGAATGTTGAATACGGCGTTCAACGCTTCCACATTGGGGAAAAGATACGACAGTACCGTCTCAATAGGTTGCCCCTTATTAAGTTGCCGTGCGTTGTTTCCGTGACGTCCTCTGCAAGTCCCCATCAGCCAATCGAAATTCATTACTGACAGTTTTTGTTTTTAATTTTTTCGCACAAAGCCATTGCAATTGAGATAAGTCTTATCTTTATTACTTTTTTGTCTGTATTACTTTTTTCTATTTCTCTTTGCTCTTTTTATTTTCAAGAACACACCCTAAGGTGCAATTAACATGATATGCAGAAGCAATCTTTCCATACAAATAGGTGTATTCATCATGCTAGCTCAGGCCACTCTGCGTACGTGCGTACATGCATGACTGTGTGCCAAAGGCCCCGGCAGTGAGGGAAGTGACTGATCTCCTTCATTACCCGCAGCATGTACAAGGTCATTCATTGATCCTGGCATTTCATTAAGTGTCAGCAGGTCATGACACATCGGCTGAAGAATGGCGACCCTTCTCCCCCCTTTCAAATAAACCACTGCTCCCAGTTCCAGTGCCACTATGACCGCACCCTATGGCTGTGTTTCTCTGCACATTTCCCTCATTCCCCGGGGGCCTTTTGAAGATCTCATTCTCTGAATATATACAGGCTTACACATATTCACATGTGGTATGTCCGGTGGAGGACTTATGGGCTTTATGGGGGAAATCTTGACTGCAGTCCCCCCCTCTGTGGCTTCTCATCAGGCATGAGCTGGTGAGGAGGGAGTAATGAAATCTCTGACAAGGGTTTGCAGTCAAAATGGCCGTTTCTTTTATAACTGCCAACGGTATATGTATAAAGAGATGTTGACTGTGCTTGTCTCTCTTGTAGAGAAAGAAACGTCCTTCCAACGTTTATTGTTGCTGTGTCACATTCTTGATGGTGATAAAAAATAATACAATATGAGGAAATGGTTAAGAAAAACAATATGGAGTGCCCTAAAATGACCAGATTTACATTTCAGATTTAGGTTTCAACCTTTCTTGTCTTCATCCAGTCTCCCAACCCCACCCCACCCCCCACAAAACACAAAACAAGAAGCTGTTTCGATGTTTACCTTAAAGTGCTTTCTACCTAAGCCGAGTGAATCTGAAAAACACTGAAAGCTACTGCACCCTCAAGATGGAGGTTAGGGTGAAGAACTGTCTTGCCGTCTTGTACATTGAAATTATAGCTCTTACATCCCAAAAAAAAGCAAAATCCTCTCAACCAAATGGGATTCGGATGGGCTTGACCGGGCCTGACATCTCGAGAAGCTCGCGGCCTGCATTTTCCCACTTCTTGAGCTGGGACGTGATCCCAAATCTAAGCTAGCGCTGTTGCGCCGAAACACCTTGCAGCACACACCATTTTTATTAATTTATTTATTTAAGATCCTGTCGTCTGAGACATTTTGGCCAACCTTATTACCATGTTAAGTAACACTTCTTTCAATGCAATACATCGTGTACAGGATCCTACCCATGTCACGGAACGTGGCTGTATCGCTGTTGGATTTATTTATCCGTTTCATTTTCCCGAATATGAGCCTTGAGAAGTTGTATTAGATGCACAGGTTCACTTGAAGGCACAGGTTAAATTTTCCCTTCACTTGTGTTGAAGGATTTTCACCCTTAGCTCGGTTTTATTGAGTTAAAAGAAACCACATTACATTTTTAGACTGAAGGGGATGCATTTTAATCTTTTTATTTGTGTAAATTGGCAAAACATTTGTAAAAAAGATGTTCAGTTGGTGTATCCTATTGGAAGAAACCTTTTACTCAAATCTGTGGGGGAATTTAGGCAACCAAATAATGCCCTCTCTGTCCATCCAATTTGGGAAAGAATTTTAGAAGGAATACAGAGAAACTTTAGTATTTACCAACTGGTTTGGCTTTGTTTAGTGCTCAAAGCTGTCGTAGCATATGAATTTCAAAGCGCTGATTTCATCTAGGCTTTCACTATTTGCTATTAATTTGGAAAGAAATATTCCTCCTGTTAAATAGCAAATGGGATCTCTGTCAACAGTCACTCAACTAATGAAACTCAGATCTAGTGAATGAAAAAAGGAGGCAGGCTGAAATTCCTGTATTCATACATATTTACGTCTCCATCTGATGTATACATTTAATGAATGCATATTTATTTGAAGACTTGGGTCTAAAGACTGAACCCAGAGTTCAGAGTCAGTATATTCATAAAACGTATACACCTTTTCTGTGTATTTCTTGGAGACGGCGGCACCAAAGTAAGCTGACCTCTGACTCTTAAGTCCATTCCCACCAGCTGTGGCTACTGGAGCAGTCCAGATCAATACCTCATTAATGTAACAAGATGGAGGCACCAACCCAAGTCGATTCCAATGAACCAAGTCGTCTGCAGTGTGTAGAGAAAAAAAGCCTAGAGCTGGACTAAACATTGTGTGTGTGTGTGTGTGTGTGTCACACAGAAGTGCGTGTTTGTGTATGTACGTGGACACAGTTAAACCTGTCAATTTCAAGGGGTTGTCAGAGAGGCCTAGCTCCAATGTTTTCTTATCACACAAGTTTTTCTGTATGGTTTTTATATGGTTTGTAATATACTGTGTGAGATACTATATACCAACTGTTGTTCAATGCTGTGACCATAAGCTGCTCAAAGCTGTTGCTTAGTTCAGCTTAATAACCAAATGTTTCTCACAGAATAATAAAAACCTGTTAAACTCATGGCTAGTGGGCTTTCAATAGGGGCAAGGTAGTTTAGTAGCCAGGGTAGAGTATTTTTACAGATGCCGCCTTAATAACCTATATTGGTATTCACACTGTAGCAGTGCATTCTGCTACAGAAATCAGGATTAGAATCACTGCAGTAAACCTGGCACTGAGAAACTTTGCTAGTTGCTCAACTCAAGCTGTCCATTTGCATGGCCACCTTGACACTTGAGTAAGCTACATCGGTGCAAACTTCCATCTTTTAATTCCACTCTGTTTCCTTGTCCAGATGGTCTATTTTTTCCCTCGCCATATCATTTAAAACTCTTTTACATATTATTTGGACACCCCGTGACCCTATGTCCTTTCTGAACTCGATCTCAACCAAGGTGTGAATCCTGGACGTGGTGACGGACCTGAGCTGAAAATACTCCTATCCTCTCTCTCCCTGACAGCTCTTCCTCCTCTTATCTGCAAGTATAGTCACACGTGGTTCAGACCCATATAGCCACTAAGATGCATGTGTGCATAACCACAAACTCATTCCCTTGCCACTCTTCCCGTAAAGTGCATATAAATGATTTGTCCCTACTTCAATCGTGCTTTGGATGTAAGCAGCTGTAAAGGATAGGATGGAATGTCAATAAAACAATTTTTTTATATATATATATATACTCTCTGGATTTGCTTTCGAGAAGTGCGTCTTGAGTCTCAGCCTTGATCATAGGCCTATATGCCTCCTGCTGCCTTTAAAAGTAGCTTGTTACGAAGTGTGTAATTACGAGTAAAGCCATGAAGAAAGGATTGATCTGTTTAGCTAGCAGTAGGGGGAGAGTGTGTTACTAATGATAATGTTTCACTCGGATTCCACCCCTGCAGTTAGACAGAAAGAACCTTGGCTTCTCCTCATCAGCATACATTAATTATTAATCTGAAGAAGCAGAGCAGAGGGAACCCCTTATTGGTTACTCCTTGGTTTGGGTTTTGGCATTGTGAAAAAAAAAACATACAGTTGATGAGGTTCTCTCATTTTCAGTTATCCACAGACTTGGCTGCCAATCAGAATGCTATTACAATAAGCCATTATTTTTTTCTTACATACAATTGAATAACAAGTTAAACAACCAGTCACACAAGGTATTCACAGCCCACGCACCGCCTATCCCAGCGGCTGCCCTTTTCAAGCGAATCACGGGTGTAGTCATTACTCCTAGATGCAACTATGCCTCCGTCTTAGTTCTAAAGCAATTTTCTTTACTCCCATAACCCCCCCCCCCCCCCCCCCCCCCCACCACACACACACTTGATAGAATAATGTTAGCTAATTAGCATATATTGCATTTGCCGTAACTCAGCCATTTTTTACAGAACCATTCCTTGGGATTTTAATCAGACAAGTCCATAGAACATGTATATCAAAACAGTTTTTCCGAAATGTTCACTGTACAACTAAATCTATCCTGACGGACATTATGGGTCCAAGAGGCAAAAATGTTCGGCATGCGAAATAAGGTATGTACACCAAGTTTCAGAATACATTCAAGGCCGACGTAATTGGACAATTAAGTCCAATTACGTGATATTATTGCATGAATGGTGGTAGATGTGTATATAGCACAGTTGGTAGGCCTGCTGGCTGATGGCTCAGTTTGAAACAGTTCATAAATTCAATCATACATTCATGTCTGATTTGGAGGAATATGCACTAGAGCACTGTATTGATATATTGCCAACAGCATAGTCCGTAATAATTTTGTTGGGTTTGAACTCTGTATGTAATGAGCTATTTCCGTCAGATACTAGTTAGACCTGGAGGCACTCTTTGAGATGGTCCATACCTCCTATTTGCCAGAAACCACTCTATTAAAGGAGAACTTGGCATTCAATCCCTGTTCAATAGCATACTGGTGGACTCTAGTCTTGGATTTGAATTTAATTTAGCGTAGCCATCGCTTTGAAGATGTATGCCCTGACACTCAGACTACAGAAGACGGTGCTGTTGTTGCTCTGTTCATTAAACTGTCTGATGCTTGGTAGCCAACTTTGTGCCTTCCCTCTTCCAATTATAGAAACACACATACACAACAAACAGGCTTGTCCCTGCTGTGGCTGCATCTCGCAGTTTATGACCAAATGAGTACCAGCTCAATAGCAGGATGTGTTAAATAAGCCCAATGCCATCGGGGCTACTTGACTGTCCTCTAGGGCATTATGGATTTATACTGTTGAAGTGTCCATCTGTGTCACTGGACTGATTTGTTTATCTCATACTTGTGTGTGTGTGGGCGCAACTGACATGTATCTGCAGGATGGCAGCATGAAACATTTGTCATAAATGCATGCTCTTTTAATTACCCCAAAGTGCTCTGCATTCTACACCATCTCTTGCTCCCCCCACCCCTACCCCTCGACATATCTGCTGTCTAAGGTTGGTCATTCATGCGCCAACAATTTCCATGCATTATTGAAGAACAGAGGGTGACGAGCCATTTGGTGCCACTGTGTCTCACCTTTCAGTCCCTGGGAGGGGGGGGGGGGGGGGGGGTTGTAGGATTGTGTGTCAAGCGCAGGTTGTGTACTATGTGAGTTTAATACAATTGAATGTGTGATTGTACGTGACCTGAATGGGGTTAAGAGCGAAATAGGGGTCCAGTAGGAAAATGAATTGCTGTGCTTTACCCCTACCCCCTTTTTTTCCAGTTATTTTCTATGTTGAATGCTCGTTTCTGGCTTCCCAGGTTTGACCTTAACAGGAATAATATTGTGAGACTCATTTTCTCACATCTCAGCGCAAGGAGGCAGTTTCCAGCCCCCCCCCCCCCCCCCCCCCCCCTTTTACTGTAACTGAAAAGTGTGTGGCAAGTTATGACGAATCATTAGACAAAGAGAGATGACACGTCGAAATGAAATCTAAATATTGAAGGGCAAATTCAGATAAAAACGGAGCTCTCCTGCCAGACAACGGCGAGCCGCACGCCATCAGCTGGGATGCCGGCGTTTAAGATGCCACCGTGCCTGGCATGTTTCACCTTCTTTTGTTCTCCTCCTCTTGCCCTCCCCGTCATCTCTGGACTCCCAACTAGCAAGCAGACATAAATATGCATGCGGCAGTGACACATAAAAGAGGGAACAGAAGCCCTCTGCTTACTGTACCCTGGCGATTTCCCCACGCATCCCCGGAGAAGCCGGCACCCCACGCTGCACCCCGCCAAGGAAGTCATCACTCTGCCAGAGGCCTCTCGACCTCATCCGAGAGCGGCCGTCAGGAGCTTAACCGGTCGTTGTGGTTTCCCCCGCCCCCCAGGAATCAGGGTGGTGGTGGTGGTGGTGGTGATGAGGCTGCTTCCTCTCCGCCTCTACTCGCTCCACTTCAGCACGTGACCATCCTCGAAAACAGCCGTCACTGTGAGGAGAATCGGTCTGGTACCAGCTCTGGTGTTAGAAGATGAGTGGTGATAGGCTTTCTTGTGCGTCGCAGAAGAAGAAGAAGGAGAGGAAGAGGGCGGGCCCCCAGAAGCCTGTGTTTCATCTCCTTCGTCTGTGGTCGTGTTCTGATAGAGATATTGCAAACCCGCCCGCTCTGGGTCTGGCCTCTAGCTAGGCTCGAGGGAAACAGCCTAATTTACTCCTTCTCTTGCTCCCCTTCTCTCCCCCCGAGGTGCTTAAATACCTGGCTGGTTTGTGGATTTATGTGACACTTAAGGCCATTTTTTCTTTTTCACTTAGGTTTTCATATATTCCTAGCACGTCCGTTAATTGTGTTTACCGTTGTCGCTCCTACATTTAACTGGTGGTAGCCGCACTCAAGGTCTGAGATGGATTTAAATACACACTTATAGTTTGTGTAACACGTCGCTAATTGAACGGTGGCAGGCTTATGCATAATCATTGTGTGTGAGGTCTGTTATGAAATGCAGGCATGCGCATACTCACACACCCTTGTGGGTTCATGTGTGGTACGGTCTTAATTGCTTGGCGTTGGCCGGTGCCAAGTTGTAGTCCATTAGCTCCGGGCTCATCTGTTTGGACTGGGAGAGAGTTACAGGGGGGCTTCGCTGAAGGAAACCTCCAAGGAGAGGTGCTCTTATATGCCATCAGGCTTTACCACATGACTAATTGTTCTCATGGTCATGGTGCCGTCCACCATTTTGTCCCTGTCCTGCCCAGGGCCGGTTCCCCTTCTTTATTTTTATTATTTTTCAGTTGACTGCTCTGTCCCTTACCATATGTTCCACCATTGTTACCCACCCGCTATACTCATTCCCACTCGGTTTCATCGCACAGGGTTTCTTTTGCGGCTTTAACTGCTGGCTGAGTTCCTTGCTAGTTCATAGCCTCAGTAGCTAAGGCTGTCCAGATGAAAATAATTCATGTCACACGTGTGTGTGTGTGTGTGTGTGTGTGTGTGTGTGTGTGTGTGTGTGTGTGTGTGTGTGTGTGTGTGTGTGTGTGTGTGTGTGTGTATAGTCTTGAGATAAAGACATGACTTCATAGATGCACAAATAAAATCATTTTGGTGAGCAACATAACTATGATTATGTCAGCTCTGAATTTGGCTAGGATACCGTATTGCTTGTGAACGCTATTACACCCAATCCAGTAGACCCTGGCAGTCATATGTCATGGCAAGTCTAATAAAAATGATATTCAGTATAACATGACGTTATAAACGTCTCCCTTTCTCTCTCAGCATGGCTCACACCTCATGTCTGTGGCTTGGGCAAAGTGGTGAAGGGTATCTGGTCTGCTTGAGTTTCACTATGTCGCGCCTTCCCACCAGCTTGCACTGACAGTTTTACTGATGGCAGGCTTTACTCATCATTCCCCCCCACCCCCACGCTAGCCGTGCGCCACCATCTCCAGCTCCACCACAAGCCTCCATCTGTTGTCAGTGTTGACCATGCAGCACTGCTGTAGCATCTCGGTGCGCCTCACACGCTTTTGGCCTCATTCACGTGTCTCTAGCTCTCGCTCGCTAGCTCGGCCTGTCTGGCTGTCTGTCTCCCTTGCTTTTTTTCTCTCTCTCTCTCCAGCTCTCTCAATCTCCTACTCCTTCCTTCTCTCTCTCTTTCCGTCTGTTGGCATCTCTCATCCTCGGCCTGTGTTTGCTATTTGATTACAAGCGATGGCCCGCTGTAAGACGCAATCGATATCTAACCTGGTAGGAGCCAGACAGGTTATTTTGCCGTAAGGGGAGACCTTCTGATTGGATGGTGGGGGGACACCCTCCTCTCCCTAGCCTCTTTGTTTTGCTAGACAAGAAAGGGGAAATTGTGAAGAAATCAATTTTGGGTATGATGTATGGCTCTCATATGCGGATGTTTTTGGTTGTTTTGAATTATTTGTGTTCTCGAATTGTCTGGCTCATAATTGTGTGTGTGTATACACACACGGAAATACGCACAAGCACACACACACACACATGCATGCTGCAAACGCTGCAAACGTACAACCCACTGCCCTAGTAACGGTTTTAATACTCATGAGTTTGCACACAATGGATTTGTTAAAAAAAAGAAAGTGTCTTTCAAAGTGAAGCAGACATCTGATTATGCTTCGTAACCACAGGGGTGTGTGTGTGTTTGTGGGAAGTTGTGAGCGGATAGCTAAATGGCTAGATATTGAATTTCTACTTGTCACGTCTAGTTACTTGCGTTGTTAAAGAAAAAATAAAAGTTTTACTTCAATAATTTGTCTTTCGTTTCTGTATCAATTAGTATACAACAAATGTATCCGTACAACACAGTGTATTGTTAATTTTGTTTTTAATTTTATTAGTAAAGTTTGGTCTCTTTTTCTCACTGTTCTAGACCACTTAAAGCGCAAGGTTCGGAGGCGGCCATTTTGGGGGCGGGGCATCATCAGGAAGAAGAAAAGTTACAAGAAAGGAGTCGAGGAGGAAGAGGAAGAGCCTGAGGGAGACACCACGGGCCCTTGTGACTCCTGTCTCACGCTGGACGAGGAATCGTCTTGTGACACCATGCTCCCCCAGCCCAACGGCCATCACGCACCCTCCCACGGGCCCTCCACAGAGGAAGAGAGCTCCAACGAACCTCCGGTGGGCCCCCCCGCCGTTCTCCCAGCAAACGAGCAACCCCCACCCGCGGTCCCGGCTAAGGTGGAGGAGCCAAGCGGCAGCGGACCGGAGCCCCAGGACAAGGGGAAGAACGCGCAGGCACAGTCCATCGTTGACGGTCCACATTCAGAACAAGCGGAGCAGCGGGCCCAACCCAAGCATGAAACGGACGCTGTGTCTCTGGGCGCAGAAGCGAAGGACAAAGAGGACAGAGGAACCTCAGGGGTGGAGTGTGTGAACGGGGATGAGTCCATGGACAGCCTGGACTCTTCCAGCCCCACAAAGAGCTGCGGGGAAGGGGAAACGACTGCGCAAGACGTGGCCGAAGGCTCGGCCGAACCCGGGCTGGAAGAGCAAAGTGTCGCGGCGGAGGTTGGAGAAAATCAGATTCTTCCCCCCCAGGAACGAAGCTTGGAAGCGGAGATAGCAGATGAAGGCCCAGATACAGAAGACTGTGATAAAGAAGGTACTGGGTTCTGTTTTATTGCACCGATCACGCTAACGCTGAAAACCAATAACTACTCAGTCTCACAGTCACTGACGACGTAATCGATAGTCATCAAGAGCCACAATCATTGTTACTTGCTGTGTGTAAAATGAAGTATTATAAAGTATCAATGTTTATGATAATTATATGGCTGTGCCTCCTCTGCCGTACCGTATTTTGATCAGTCCCGAACTGTGCACGTGTGCACAGCGAACCGTGCACATGTGTATGGAAGGCCAAAAGGGTCAAAACTACGCGCATTGATATAAATCAATCTAAAATACTATCCACTATACCTTTCAGATCGAACCCTTTTTCTAATCCACTGACTTTAAGCAGCAGAGGTCATTGCAACATAAATCATGACATTTCTCGTATTCCTTATTTGAGACATTTAATAAAAACCTCAATGGCAAAAGTGTAGGCTAGTTTATTAAATATGTGACCGGTTTCATATTGGTATTAGGGAGGTTCTTTCATACCCTGTGTCGCCTGCTATCAGAAAAATATATCCCAAATCAGCCATGGTTCATGCAAAATGTATTGCTGTGGGTAATTCACGTTACAATGGGCATGGACTTGCAAGGGCATAATTATGTTTTTTATGGTTAAACAGGCACGTATGTCCTAATTTGATGGAATTATTTAACCGGAAACATCACATTTACGTTGATTGAGCAGACCATCTGTCCATTAATACACATTTAAAATGGTTGAATTGCTAATTAGTAACCGCAACATATTTTAAGGGAAGAGGAATGCGAAAAAGTACTCAAGTAAAGCTATAACTTAAAAATTGTAGACCCCCCATCGTACCCTTGTGCGTCCTTCATTCCAAAGCAGCTTGTCGAAATACCCAAAATGCAACGTTTGGTCAACGTTTTCACTATAAAGACAATATCTCGAAAAAGCAGTTGGCAGCAAAGCCGTAAAAAAGTGAATAATCCACAGCAGATACTTGTCCCGTCAACTCCGAGCCTTGCCCAAAATACAGTACCCGTGATGAATGGCTCGGTTGATTGTCATCCAGAACTCTTGATTTACGTTTGCTTTTGCTTCTACAATTGAGAGGACATGAATAATGCAATACAAAACGCATTTGGAATATAAAGCGTCTTCCCTTGGCTTAGCATACTGTATATTTCAAATGGAGACCCTCCAGGGGCTTAAAAAAGTTATATGCACCTTTTGTGGCATATGCAATCCCACTGACATTTATTTCTTCCTTTTGTATAAAATAACTGCATAGTTTGCAGGCTGTCTCCGACTCATGTTTTTATTTATTTTTATTTTGTATTGCCCATAACCGTTTTTCCCCTTGATTGTAAGGGCAGTGTAGTGCTAGTTGGTTATTGAATGTCAGTTAAAGTGTGTGTTCTGGCTGCAGATTACAGGGGTCACCTTAAGGCCTGTGGTTACAGTGCAACCAGTGGAGGCCATTAGAGTATAGTGCAACCAGACACAAAAATCGAATCAGTTGAAGCTGTCCAAACAACCGCCAGCTGACAGCTCGTTCTCTGTCTTCCTTTTTATCAATTTCTGCGGCTCTTTCTCTCTCATTTTCCCCCTCTTTCTCGTTCTCCCTTTGTCTCACTGTTTCTCACGGTCTCCCTCCACATTTCTCTCTCTCTGTCTCTCGCTATTTACAAATTGAGCCAGCTCCTTTGTTTCCATCCAAGCCTTTTCTTTGAGCAGTGTAATAAAATGAAGGCAAACAGTGCAGTAATGAAATATTGTGCCCTCAGTGGAACAGGCTTCAAATAGATACAATACCACCCATATTGTGCCAAGTTCATCTTGCAGCTTTACCATCAGGTAAAGAATATAGTCTTTGAATGTATCCAGCATTCGTGTATGTTATTGCTTCAAAGGAAACAGGGTTGTATACTATCAATGTGTCCTTTATCTTTTCCCTCTTCTTGATTCTTGTCGTATTTATTTGCTGAGATCCATCCACTTTTGCCTCCAGTCAGTCAAATAATTTCTCCAACTGATTATCCATAGGGTTCAGCGGGAGAAGACGTACGAGAAGCCAATCAGAACAGATTGTGCAATCTGCTGAGAAAACGGATGAAACTCCATTCAACGCTCCACCTCCACCACCACCACCACCACCACCACCACCACCACCACCACTAATCATTGACCACCAGCGACTTTCGGTAAAGTATTTGTCTTGGCTTTTATTTTCATGCTCTCTTCTTTACTACTTTGGGAAACTAGACCCACAGCACAAGTTCCCCTCTAATGGTTATAGACCTTTTTTTTGTTACATTAATTTTTGTTACATTATAAATCAAAATTAATTGTAGAAATACTGGACGATGCTTTTAAATCAGTGGGCATGTTGGAGGATTTTGTTTTGTTATCCTACTTCTTGAAATAATTAGGAGAGATCTGGGAAGACGAGTTGTGAATGCTTTCATACAAAATGGTGTTGCCTCAAATCTTACAGCACTCATAAAGGTTTTAGGAAGTGCTTCAGCCCAGCCAATGATCATTCATGAACAAGTTCGATTACTGGACACATGACACATAACTGGATCTACGCCATGAAGTACATTGGAATCCAATTTTGCCTTCCCCTTTCAACAATTTAAATAATTACAATTAAAGTAAAACGGTCACTGTTGAGTCGATTAGAGTTTCATTGGTAGCCACAGCACCAGCTGTGGTGAATTGGCATACTCTGTTACTGACTAATTAGAACGCTGATTACAGAAGTATGAGCTATAATCCAGAAGTCTTAACAATATGTTCTTATTCATATTTAGTGCAGCAGGGATTATAAATGTTTGAAAAAAGGTTGTTGAATATTTTTTTACATTTGTTTTTTAATAGAACATTTCACTCGTTTTCTCAGAGGCAACATGCGGTCTAGCATGTATTGAGTTTGAAATGTTGATCGGTGTTTCTTTTATTTTTAAATCACACGCAGCTCTCCTGCTCTCTCTGAGACTAACCCCGGATCTAAGTGGAAACCTATCCTACTCCATAGTTATTAATAATATTAAACGGCAACGCCTCCCGAATCCAACAGGCCATTCAATCAGAAGGGTTTCTTTCGTGAAGATTTATCCGTTATATGCCAGGCAAACCATTTCACAGCATCGCAATTCTGGAGAATGCAATACACTTTTAGTTTAAAGTCTTTCAACCAAATAGCAAAGACAACCAAGGTAAAGTTTGGATGAGGGATGTTGGAGCGTAAGGTATTGGGAAGCAGGGTATCTGTCATGGTAGACTGACTTTAAGCTTTACCCAGATCTATAGGTCTGCTTTCGAGTTGGTAGTTTCACACTGCCCTTCTCAGATGGATAACTCAAACTTTAGAGGCTTATCCCTTCCATCCGTAAACCCCTCCTGTCCCATTTCATCTTCCTACCATCAGCGTCTCCTCCCTCCCTTCCATCCAAGCAGGGAGGGATCCAATTAAAGTGGCTGGGCATTCCCACATCTCTCAATCAACAGGTGTTTGTCACCAGCAACTTCTTAAAAGAACCGGGGGCCCATGACTCAAACATGAGCTTCTTTCCACACCGCTAGATTCACAGACTTGTTTCAGAGTTGATTGACGTGTTCAAGGCAACATGAAATATGTCGCGCAGTCACGCCTGGGTCCCACCTAATACCCCCAGTGTAAATTGGAGCCTTGGCTTCAGGCAGTCCCCTTGACAGCCCCCCCCCCCCCCCCCCCCATTACTGATCAGTCCAAGGAACTTAGTTTTGAAGACGTGTCATGTAATTGGTGCAAAAGAAGTGCTCTTCTGACACGCGCTCACTTCTTTTCGCCATACATCAAAGTGACATCCTGCTATCAACCCATTATCCCCCCCCCCCCCCCCCCCGTGCAGCCGGTTCCCTCAATTTGATTGGCCGGCTTCGTTTTCGAACCGCTTTCGGTAGGTGCAGTCGCCGACACTCTGACCGGGCGCCCCGCGATGCCTCCGCACACCACACTAATCTGGAGGCTTATTTGACGGAGAAGCGAGACCGTAAAAGAAACAGATCGTGAAAAGGGACGACTGTGAATAATTGCTTTTTCATCCCCAGCTTACGGAAACAAATTGAATTTCCGGAGAGCAGGACGAGAGTTGCCGTTTAAACAGATATCCGCTGGCTCAGTTTGGTGCGGAGGGCCGCCGCTTGCGTGTTTAGCCTTGTGAGAGGGGGTCCGTTTCCTTCCCTGTCTTGTCTTCTCTTTTAGTAATATGCATCGATTGCCCATCATCGGTGACGTCTAACTTGATGGAAGGGCCTATGAAGCCGTGTTCGAATTAAGTCATCCATGCAAGAGTTTTTCTCTTTCACCTTTCCAAAGGTATTTCCGTAACCGGAATATGTTTTTCAAAGCGGCCGCCCTTGTTTACCCATATTACACTTCGTTAAAGGGACTCATTGCTTATGAATAAAAATGATTGCAGATGCCATCTTCCGTGAGGATGAATGAGGATTCCAGGCTTGTTCCGTTCACCACTGCCAGTCCTCTGATTCAGCTTCTTCTCTTTCATCAATAATCAGTCTGACTGGTCCACAGATGGACTAGTGAAAGCAGTGTTGAAGATTGCAGTCAAAAAATCAGATAACAACGAATCCAATCTGGTCCAGCATTTCCTCCCTCCCAACCCCCCACCCCCAACCCCCACCCATCTTGCCAAGAGTACACAGATTACTATCTGCTGTGCAGTTCTCCTTTCAGACGTCTTTACTCCGCTCTGTTTTGTCCTATGCTTGAATGCTAAAAGTCTGCTTGCTTGATGTTCGGCTATTACAGCACGTCAAGATTTCCTGTGTTTGAGACGCCTGTCAACAGAAATGGGTCCATTTTAGCACTAATAATAGAGGGATGCCCTCCAGCCGAGTAGCCATTTCCCCAAGCCTTTTCTGGGCAAGTACAGATTAATGGTGGCGCGGCCGCCGTCCTCTGATCGTCAATAAAAATAGATCACTTTTGAAGTGCTCCTTTCATTTGTATTCATTCGCACTGACAGCGGATCTATTTGCATGTAATTGCAGTTATATCCGTGTGTCTTGGTTCGAGTGCAGTCCATCCAGAGTTGCTGACGGACCATAAGGTTGTGGCAGATCATGTCTTCGTCCCTCTTTTTCACCCTCCACCCTACAACCCCCCAGACACACACACACACACACACACACACACACACACACTCTCTCTCTCTCTCTCTCTCTCTCTCTCTCTCTCTCTCTCTCTCTCTCTCTCTCTCTCTCTCTCTCTCTCTCTCTCTCTCTCTCTCTCTCACTCACTCACTCACTCTCTCACTCACTCACTCACTCTCTCACTCACTCTCTCACTCACTCACTCACTCACTCACTCACTCACTCACTCTCACACACACACACTAAAAACCCAAGCCCTCCTCCTCAATTGTTATTCCTGTTGGCACAATGAAAGTAATAAAGTCAGATTTGTTTTTGTTTATGGTTTTGTCTTTCTTAAATCCTGGGTAATAGTTCAGCAAACAGCAGGAATAATAGATTGAAGAATAATTATCTTCCCTGATTTGCTATTTGTGTTTGTTTTTGCTCCAATATCGGAGATTCTCAGTAGGGCACATCTCCTGGGGCAATTAACTGATTGCAACCACTTAGAGGACCTTTATTACGAAACATCCAAACTAGTCACGTTTGTCTGCTCCATCAGGAAGCTCACGCACCGTCAATACTATGGCAGCAGGGTGTTTTTACTGCTGTGCTTCACTGCTAATTTACTGCTGTGCTTTACTAATATTTGATTGTAATTTTACATTAACCTCCACTACATTTCCAAGGCCAATGTGGTGGAGGTTGATCTGTGAGATCATGCATTTTGACGGTAAACTGAGGTTCAATCTTTGAATGGGAGACACCGGATTGAGTCGTGGGTAAGTAAGTGTTGATAAGCCACATGTCTGGTCTCCAGATGCCAAACATGCTATTGGGTTTCTTTCTTCTTTCTTCTCACCCCCCCCCCCCCCCCCCCCCCCCCGTTTTACTCGGTTACATGTCGCCATGTCATTCGCAACATACCACACACTGGCTGCCTCTCCGTGTCAGAAAACCATACATCATATGGCTTAAACTGGCCAACACGTCTGGTCTGGGGAAAGTCACCAAGCGCCTCTGCCTTCTCAGGATTCCTCGCTCCCTCGCCCTCTCTCGCTGCCTACTCCTGTTTCAATCAGCCCAGCTGAAAGGACCAGAGTGGTTTTTTAATTTGCTGTTACACCGAGTTAGCTGTAACAGCACTGCAGAATCTGATTCCCCCTCTGTCACACTTGTCATGATTGGCCCTGGTCACTCTGGTGTCACCTTTACAAGATCGGATCTGCATGTTATTAACCAACCGTGCTTCGCCGTCGCGTGTCCGCCACGTGATCGGGCACTTTGTTGTTGTAGTCTTGATTTAAAAAGTAATTACCCATCTCGGTGTACACACACAATCACACACACACACACACGCATGTACACACACACACACACACACACACACACACACACAGTCACCCATGCACATGCATGCATTTATATATATATATATATATATATATATATATATGGGACACACACAGTTAGACACATTGTCTTACTTGCACAACTTGGATTATTTATAATTCATTCATTTTGTGCTATTGGAGGAAGTTTCAAAGCAACACCATGGGAGGAGAGTGATGCAATTGGGGGTTTAATCATGGGTGTTTTGAAGCAGATATGGGAGCCTAATTGTGTCCCTGGTGACTGGGACTGCTGGGCCCACACTGCAGGATCCTTTCACTTCCTGAATCATACCTATTTTTTGTTCCCTCTCAGCAAGAGGGGGAAGAGTTTGCGCTGAAGTGCGCTTGTACCCACGCGCACAAAATGCAACGAAACTTAGGGAAACTGCTAGAAGTTCGGAAATGGTACGCACTTAGCAGATAGCTAGAACTTAGGAGACTACTATATTTTAGGAAACCGCTAGAAATCAGGAGACCACTGGAACGTAGGAAACTGCTAGAACTAAGAAGACAGTTAGAACTTGGGGAAAAATGGGATATCAGTTTGAACATGGCTTTTTAGCTCATCGGTGGCACGTTTCAAAGCAGTTCCATTAGCTCATCATCTATTTTGGTGTCCCCCGCGCAGCAAACGGACCCAGTCTCAATTACAGAATGTTGTTTAGTAAGTGTGCACCAGAGATGGAAACATATGGCAGCCTAGATACTGCATCGGTTTTAGGTTCTGCAAATCACAGGCAGGGGGTCCGTCACTGATCTTGTTAGCCCAGCCATGAAGGGCATAAGAGTAGAAACATGTGGGTGTGGGTCTTTTCCATAGGTTAGGTTGTTAAGTAACAGAACTTTGGAATACCTCCACAATGAAGAGTCAGGGTACCTTGTCATAGCCTGGACCGAGCCCCATGAATCACATATTAATCACCCCTCACGCACACATTAAGAACTCCCTCGTCATCCGTGCGAGCATCAAGGTTTGGGGGTACACAGGGCGACTACAGCTGTCCTTGTAGAAGCACCGCAGGATTTATATCCCACACCAACGGTATTTAATACTGGATCATTGTATTTTGCCCATTCAGTCCAGTACAGCGAAGTGGAATCCAGTCCGTTTTTTGCCTGTTTAATTTAATGCTAAAAAAAGATTCAACTAAATATTGTCTATTTTTTCAGTCTATCATTTGTTAGACTTAATGTAAAATAATATTTTTTAGATACATAATTGTAAATATATTAGGGCTGGCTAGATCAATTAATTATATGAAAAATAACATGTTGGAAATGTGTTAAGTAATACACCCATTGAGTTCCCATGACCCAATTTATACCGCTCGGCACAGGCTGCTGCAGATATAATGGAAGCGGATGATCTAACTCTGGGAAATACATTGGTCTTTACAACTACTTTCCAATGTCTAAATGGATGTTTGAAATTACCGAAGCACTCACGCATTTGTCCCCATGAAAAAACCGAATGATATTTTTGTTGATACGCTGTGAAAACAACTTTGAAATCCACTACTTGTGCCGCTTGGTCGGTCTTACCCATGGCTGTGTGTGTGGCAGCGTGGCCATGTTTGGAGGGCTGCGCTCATAAACGACCATGGATAAAACGGACGAAGCGACGAAGGACACAGTACTCGGGTAATTTCAAACCTCCGATACGACATTGGAAAGCAGTTTAAAATACCAATCTAGTTTCGTCCCCAGCGATTCGCTATGGCAACGGAATTTGACCCCGTATGTGTGTGTCTTCATACATGCGGGGGAACAAACAAAAATGCCCCAGCCGCTGCAATGCAAATTTAGTTATGGCAGATTTGAAACGCAGTTATTTGTAAAAGTTTTTGAAAATATGGAAAAATATACGGTGAAAAGCAATATTTGCTTTTCCCAGCAAACATTGATATATTCGATTAATCACCATTCATGTGCAAACCATTTTTTAATTGATTGACTGCCCTAATATATACATATAGTGTTTGTTTTCATATGTTCCCCTATACCACCTATCCCCAAGAGCAAAACAATATTATTCACCATCCTAATTTGTCTTCTTTAAGTTGAGGCAAAATAAACTGAATGCAGTTCATGTCTGCCTTGATCCGTGTGCCCCGCTGCGGCCCCCCCGCAGCCCCTTCAGGCACTTGGCTAGAACCGGGGGAGGGGGGGTATTGAAGGAGATGTGATCCAAGATGGGGCCTTGGGACGGAGCTGGCAGAGGGGGGAGTGAGGGTGGAGAACGGTGGAGAACGAGGGAGAGGGAGAGATAGGTGGTGGCAGGGTGTAACGCTAGATGCACCTTGTCAGTTGTACCCTTTAATGTGTGGGATTGCTGTCTCACTGAGCCTGTCCATTTACACACACACACACACACACACACACACACACACACACACACACACACACACACACACACACACACACACACACTCGGGGGGGGGGGGAGTGGCATGCAATGTGTCTCAAAGGCACAGACACTCGTTCAGACTCTTTCTCCCACATCTTTGTCACATCCGTGCTATTCACGATAACAAATCGTGCTGAGAGCACTTCTGCAATCAGCTAACAATGGAGAGGGGACACAAAAAGAGTAGCTAGAGGAGACGAGGAGTAGGGAAGCAAGTAGGAAGCAGAACGGCATTAAGGTTTGAAGAACGAGAAGAAAGGAGATGATTGCAGCCGAAAATAGTGAGGTATCCTAAATAAATAAATGATGGGGTGGGGGAGTGAAGAGGAGTGTGTGTGATGCATCTAAGTAGAGGTGAGCAGAAGCGATGTGGTAGTGATGGGGTGGTTGCTCTACATAGAGTCTTTGAAAAAAGACCTGGCATCCAATTAAATAATGGAAGTCAGTTTGTCCTTTAAAATTTGACACATTTGACAGAACAAACCTTCCAGGTGTGTTTTATTTAAACCAGTAGGATATAGTTTATCTGACAGTCTATGTGAGGGGGAGATTAGCCGTTAATCCTCACACATTGATGGATTAAATTAGGACTGTGTGAATACAGGCATTATCGTCAAATTTGTTCTCCCCAGACGATTAAGTCTGTAATAAGCATAGTTCAAGTTGAATTGGTATACAGTGAAAGGAAATTACCATTTTTTGTCACAGTGTGGAGGAAAGGGAGCTATTGAACTGATATCTTGAATAAATACTAGCGGGGCTAGAAAATAAAATAAAATAAAATTTATTTTATTGCAGGAATTACTCGTCTATCAAGGTTCTTAGGTTAATCTATGGCACACACATTCTTCAACAGATACCAGGGGGGCGATGTGGGTTTAGTTGTGTTTACAATGGTATATGGGATCTAAATGCACATCAAATGCAGGAATATATTGTAATACCACAAGCCTTTGCAATCCTTTTCAAATTTTTTGCTCATTTCTGCTTCCGCCAATCCGCCAAAGTAAAATAATTCCCTTAGAGATTTATTACAAGTCAGCATTGTATTTTGCCTCAAAACATTTACCATTCTGTGCATCAGCACTATCGTCTTTGTAACTGTTAATAGTATTAAATACATTATTTCTTGGTGTTGATCTGCCAGGGTAAATACACACAGCTTGCTGGCTTATTCAGCAAACCGTCAAATACCGCCAAAATGCGCTACCTCTTACGACCATGTGTGGAGGAAAATGTTCTCAGTCTGGAGTAAGGGAAGGGTTTTAAGGCAATTAGTGATACAAGCCACCCGGATAGTGGACTATTTAACACGACCTATCCATATGAATCCTCATTTGATGGCTGGATATAACCATCAAGCCAACAGTTCCCTCTGTTAGCTTGACTTCAGTCTGATTCACAGCGTTTCACATCATGTCGCAGTGGCATGCGGTTCGGTGTCTTCCTCAGCTTTTACCGATAAGAGGATTTAGCGCAAAAAACTATTTATTTTAATTGATACATTACCATGGTGTTTAACAGTCACACACTCGCATGTGCTCTCAGAACGTTTTCCCACTCAGACATCTGTTTGCATTGAGTGTGGTGACTGCTACTTTAACACTGTGATTGCTGTCCATGCATTCTGATGAGCTCTGGGCTTAAACCCGCGCACGTACACACACTTTGGCTTGGGTAGAATGCGAGGAGCAGGTCAATTAAAAGGGCCTCTGACTGTCCAGGATGTTTTAATTAAAGCAGCAGTGAAATGTAAACTAGCTGCTAATTATGATTATCTTTAATTAGCTGTCACTCTGATCGTAATTGCTTTTGAATACAGCTGACCCCCAAATGCTGCACTTCTTTGGTTAACTAGACGCTGTTATTTATCAGCGCCGGGGTCTGCATGTGTGTTTCCACCAGTGCGCCCAAGTCTTTTGAGATGTACTTTCTCTGGAATTACACATATGCAATGCTTATCTATGTACGTGTGCACATGTCTTCAATGCTGTGCAATTCAAAGTTTGTTAATGAACTAATATGTGTAATTAATCTCTGCAGGCTCTGCTGGGTGTGCTGGTGCGGAAGAGTGAGGGCTACAGCGTGGATCAGCTGGAGAGACTGTACTCTCTTCTCAGCCAGTGTATCTACCAGCACCGCAGGGATTACGACAAGACCCAGCTACTGGAGGTCAGTGGTACACCTCTATCCATACCTGTCTGTCTTTCTCTCGGTCTGTCGCGTTCACTGTCTTCTCTATATCTGTCTGTTTCTTCCCCTGTCTCTTGTCTGTCTGTATTGTCTCTGTCTATCAGCCTTTGTATTCCTGTGTCTGTCTGTCCTTTGTCCAAATGTCTGTCTGTCTTTGTCTGTCCTTTGTCTATATGTCTCTGTTTGTCTCTGACTGTGTATATCTTGGCTTGTCTATATAGACGGACACGGGACAGACATGCCGTCTTGACATTAATAACTGCCACAAATAAAGCTAACCACTTATTTATTTCCAAATGTTATTTCTGATCATGTGCAGCTGAAGTTGGGATTCTGCCTTCTGACAGTTGATTGAAGATGAGCTTTTCATGTGCAGCTGTGTTAGTGTGCTGAAGTGCAGCGTTGCAGACAGGACAGCGAGGGAGATGGGGGGAGGGAGGGCTGAGGAGCAGCTGCTGCGCTTTTCATCTATCAGGGCGTTGGTTTGAGTCTTTCGAAAGTAATTTAGTCTCACTAATAAAGTATACCTCCGCAAAATTTGCATTCCACTTCTGCACCTTGCCGTCGCGATCACCAGGAACAGAAGAGCACTTGCTACTGGTTTTTTGTCCCGGCTATCCGTCGGCTTACTACTTTCAACTAATTATATGTCGGCAGCAGTTGCAGTCGCGCATGGCTAGCCAGGGGACACTAACAAGACCCAAGCTAAGGGTTTAAACAAACAACAATCGTTAAAAAAGCAGGAGAAACAGGGAGAGCAGCTACAGCATGTCAACCACACACCGACACTGCAACTATGCTGGACATATCAATACAAGGAATAGAAAACATGCTAGTGGGTCAGCGACATACTGTGAGAACAAATTGCCTCAGACTTTTGAACAGCGTCGAGGGTCCAAGGCAACGCAATAGCACTTGGACTATTCACGTACAAGCGATACGGTTGTTGGATTTTTGGTACGCCGAGGGAGGGAGGGAATTGGATGGTGTGTTTCTGTGAGCATTTGCACGTTTTGAGTTGGAAGTCAATTCACGTCGTTATATCACACGCAGATAAGCAATTCTGATTAAAAATTCATCAACAGACACTCTGATCAGATGAGGAGGATTGAGATGTTTGAAATTCGATTGCAGGCAAGAGCACAACACGCGCCACCAAAAACACTGTGATATTCTGTCTTGTCTTCTTTTCTTTTTTTTTTTACACGTTTTATCATGAATACTCTAATCGGTCACGATTTCATCGCGTCTCTATAACAGTACTTTTTTCGGGGCCACAAGAATGCAATTGTTATTTTTTTTTCTTCTGTTTGACAAGGCCGTGTTTTTAGTGGTGACATGAAGTGAGGAGCGAAGATAGCCCTAGAGCACTGGTTTCCTGGAGCCGATAGCTTAGCAGCACCGACTGTCAAAACATCACCAGGCAAGGGGAGGCTAGAGAAATCATTCTGCTCGTGCCAGCAAGGGGATCAGCTGTCTCGTGGAAGTCTTAACACCCGGGCTCCATATGCGCCCAGCCTGAACCCATACCAGAGATAAATGTCGGCCTTGTTCGCGCCATGTTTGTTTTATTTTCGTGTTTGGTTAAATATATCGCGGCACCGCTCCAGGTCAGCGCCATGGAAATTCTCGATAAAGACGACGACGCAGAACACACAGGCACATATGCGAACGCGCGCGCGCACACACACACACACACACACACACACACACACACACACACACACACACACACACACACACACACACACACACACACACACACACACACACACACACACACACACACACACACACACACACACACACAGGCACATATGCGAACGCGCGCACACACACACACACACACACGCGCATGTACATACACGCACACAGATACACACACAGATGTACATACATACACACACATACACGCGCACACACACGTACGTACATACACGCACACACACACACATACATGTACATACACACACATACACATGTACATACACACACACACACACACACGAACCAACACATACACTCCCGCACAAAAACAAACACGGGCTGTAAATACACACATAGACGGTCCAGAAGCACCCTATACTTCGGTCTCTCCAGAGTGCTGCCTGTATGGCCCGCCTGCTGCCTGTATGGCCCGCCTGCTGCCTGTATGGCCCGCCTGCTGCCTGTATGGCCCGCCTGCTGCCTGTATGGCCCGCCTGCTGCCTGTATGGCCCGCCTGCTGCCTGTATGTTCCGCCTGCTGCCTGTATGGCCCGCCTGCTGCCTGTATGGCCCGCCTGCTGCCTGTATGGCCCGCCTGCTGCCTGTATGGCCCGCCCGCCTGCTGCCTGTATGGCCCGCCTGCTGCCTGTATGGCCCGCCTGCCTTCCCCCACAGCGCTGACCTTTTCAGCAGATGGAGCGGAGGCATCCCTGCTTCCAGTTGTATCCCCATCACAACACCTCATCAGCACCCTTGTTCGTCGTTCGATACCACCCAAACTTTTTATCCTTCACACACACACACACACACACACACACACACACACGTTCGTATTGTGATGACATCGCACACTAGATGCCGATCTACAACGATATATACGTTCTAAACTATTATCTTCAACAAGAGCCCACCCACACCGATGCTGCTATACAGCGCTCAGTCACAAGGTGCTGTATGGCTTCCAGCACTGCAGCAAAACCTCAGCGCGCCATTATATAAAATGCAGAACCAGACCTTTGCCTTGCTAGTAGGCGCCGTAAGTAAGTCGACTGAGTGGGTATCTTATTGAAATGAAGATGGCCATCTTGGCAAACCGTATCCAGTCTTTATGTACCAGCTGTGATTCAACACAGGGGCCAGTGGTTGACTTTTACACAGTACCTTGTCCTTTTGTACCCATTAGCGTTGTGGTTCATTCGTACAGAATCAGATTGTTTTGTATTTGTGGCACAGTGTTCTGACTATAAGCTAATAATGACTTGGCTAGTTATGGGGCTTCCAGGGCCCGTGTGTGTGTGTGTCAGTCAGACATTGTGTCAGAAGGCCTTGCTCGATGAGCTATTGTGGTTCCTCCACTGCGGGAAACTTGGTAGACCTTTAGGCGAGGTATAATTGAGATCACAGCAGCCCAATGAGGAACGGTGTCATGAGAGGGGCGAGTGTGTGCGTTTGTTGTTGTGTACTTTACAGGCAACGGCACCAAACAGATGGATGTTAAAAGGCTTTTAACAACCAATGGTGGCTCTATGGAGACTTTATGAATGCTGCATTTGTAGCACAGCTTTTTATTAAGATTGTTTTTTATTTTTCCCCGACTTCATAAGGCTGTAAATATTTCCGTACAGATAATAAATACTCCTGTAAATAGGACAGAGAGCGAGACTTGGGAGAATGGAACCTTTTAGGATGGTAACGTTGGTGGCTGACTAGCTTTAACAACAGTGTTAATGGAGTTGGAGTAAGGACAAATAAAATGTATTTCACTAAAAGGGATGTTTTCCTTTTTTCACCTTGCAACGTTCATCTATGGCTGTTGGTTTAGTAATTGCATGGCGCGGAGAATACACCTGTTTGCGTGACGGCCACATTGCTACATTGATTAACATGGCAAATTACACTCGCGTCATTTGAGCCATCTGGTGTATTCTGCGTTAATTATGAATACTTCTCCAAATGATGCCCAAACTTCTGCACATCTTCTCAATGTATTGCAGGTACCGTTTACACAACGGAGCCGGCACAACTGGGCTTGTTTTACTGGGCTTCATCACATTTAAACTTTAGGGGAAATCTTATGGTACATTGCTCCAGGACATTAGTGTTGGCTTTATACTGTGGAGAGTCGAGTTAAACTTTTTGTTTTTGAAACATTTTCCTTTGATTTGAAAAGGGATGCAGTATCAGATATCTGTCCGATACAAGGCGAAAAATGATATAATGGTATCAAAAGAACGACTGATCCTCTCGATACAAAGAGACCGTACCACATGAAACCTGTCGTGTTGGATTTCAGATGTTTTCTCTCAAGTTGACATGTATTTGACTGCAGCAACATTTGTCTAGATTCAAACCGTTAACTAACACTTCCTTCTAAAAGTTTAGTGCACGTAATCTGTATTGTCAATGGAAAGTGGTATCATGTACTCTAGTACAGAATCTGAGCCTTTTGCACTCTATTTAAATGCATACACACTCACGCACATCCACACAAATACACACGCACCAAAGTTTGCACGCACACGCTCACACACACTGCATCATCATCAAAGCATTAATCATGGTCTCTTGCAGGCGATCATCCATCTCTCTTTATTCGCCGGTGTTAAGATTTAGTCAGTGTCAAACTACGCTATTTCCAAGGCCTCTTCCCACATCCCCGCACTGCTCTGCTTCATTTTACACCATTTATCATCGTGAAGGCAGTTTGCCGTGGAAACGCCAAAGCAATATTTACATTTTGTAGAGCACAGATGCTACGCATGTGCATTCCTGCTACACATTCATGTGTATTAATCAGTATGTGTTTTCCTCCCTCTCTCTCTCCTCTCCGGTTGGATGGCTACAGGATATGGAAGAGCGCGTCCAGCATTTCGACACATTCCTGTGAGACCGAGAAGTCACTCTGGGGGGGGGGGAGGGGGGGAGGAGCCCCCTCCCCGGGGGGTAGGAGTAAGAGTGTTGGACCACGGAGGCAAAACGAAACAGACGCAGAACAAAACACAAGGATAGGAGAGAGATTGACTATGGGCAACGTTCAGAGTCCAGTCCTTTAACGTGATGGTGAAGGTGATGATGATGGGGAAACGTGAGAAAAGAGCAAATCCAGCACCCTTCCAATGCCAGGAGCGTGGACGTGGAGAAGGGGACATTCTAAGGTGCTATTGTCTCAGGAAACTGGCCCGACCCAGATCGGTTCTACATAACCAAACTCCTGGAGGTGTTGTGTCAATTGCACACGCACATGCACACGCACACACAGATATACACACATACAAAAAAGCACACACACAGAGAAACACCAAGAAATACACACACAAACTGACTGAAATACTCATATATATATATATATATACACACACACAAACACACACTGACTGAAATACTCATGTACATGCACACACACACACACTGACTGAAATACTCATGTATATGCACACACATACACAGACACGCACACACAACTATAGGCCACCCTGGTGCTACTCGGGTGCTATGCTAACTTTTATCCATGCTGCTCTTTGGATTACCTTCACACTCTGGACTCCTAGACAAGCTACAATCACACTGATTGGATGATGTCAAACCTGCCCATGTCTTTAATAGGTGCTGGCCGCGTACACGTTTGTGCAGACACACTAATGCAGACTGGGAAAAAACGCAAAAGACAAGTGTGCAAGCAACGGACACACACACTCACACACACACTGAGAAGATCCTCACCAGCAGAAGTGTGAATGTGATATGAGGGCGGGCGGGGTTCTGGATCACTGAACTATACTTCTCTCTCGCCCTTCGGTGCGGTGTTTCATCATACAGCGGTTATCTTATTCCCCCCCCCCCCTGCTATAACATGGCCCATTTCCAGCCTCTTTGGAGTCTCCATTATTACCATTCTATATCCCCGCCCAGTCACCCGAACACGGATTTTTCCATTCACACACTTTCAGTTGGCCCAGCGATATTGATGGAAAGAAAAAACATATTTCTCAGCATCTCACCGTCATCTTGTACAATCGCGGTTGCGTTTGTAAAAAAATAAAATAAAAAATAAGGAGCAGCTAGCCAAAACAAAGTTTTACTTTCTGAGTTACCGCATTACGGTGAACGCCGTCGGCCGGCCGCGAAATCTCCCTCCGAATGCGGAACTCTCGGACCTCCCTCGACTTCCTGAGTCTTTCCCCGATCGTCGCGTTAGAGCGTGGTGTTGGCGACAGCGGCGGTGATACAGGCCCCTCCCACACACACACACAAACGCGCACACAGCCCTTTCACAGTGTAAATGTTTCCCTTTCCACTCAAGCTGTGCCCCCCGTGTGCCGACTCGGCTTCCTCGCCTGACACCCAGGCGGGGGGAACTGGAAGCGGTACAAATTGGAAGGTCGTCTGTAGTTTTTGCACTGCCTAGCGTGTGCCTTATTAGAAACATTGTGTATAAAATCCGTATGTTGCATATATATATATAAATATATATGCACTCTCACAAATTGAGTCATCTGTGACCAGACTTGGGCCTTGGACAAACGAGTTATTATTTACACAAAAATAAAATAAACATGAACAAAAACAACTCCAATGGAACAACGCCATCAGCTGTGATGCATATGCTATGATGCTCTGCCGCACCTCAACTTAAGAGGGGGGAAAACTCTATTTAAATGTATATAAATATAAGCGTATGTTCAGTTCAATTGACCCAACACATGCAGCATTAATTAAGGAAGTGACACAACAATGCCAGCTTCTTATTGGCTGGTTCACAAGCAGGATTCTCTGTGCCATGATGTGCCCCCCCCCCCCCCCCCCCCCCCCCCAATCATCTCTTCTTCATAGGTGCTAGGCTGCAATACAGTGGTGCTTGTTGACTTCGACACTAAGATCTGATGTCAGACAGTCGCACAGAAACGCATTCATTACCCTTATTGTTTTGTCATCGTACTTTTAAAGAGACTCATACGAAATGGCTCCGGAATCGATGTTGGAATTGTTTTCTTCCGAGTCGTCGGTGTGTGATAATGATCAAGGACATTCTAGGCAGTGCTTGTCGCTAAGAAATGAAATTCATTTGTTTTTATTTGGTTTAGTCTGTTTTCCATTCGTTTTTTTTTCTTCCCTAGTACATCAGTTTAAAAAAAAAAAAAACGCCCGAGGGATTTTGCCTCTGGAGGCCAACACAATATCTGTCATCTTGTCTGCAGTAAGTCAAATGTATTTAATGAAGTTCTGAAATAATAATCTGGCATTGCCATGTTTGTTTGTTTGAACGAAGCCCCTGTTCAGCAGACGTGGGCTTCAGTACGCAGGCGGTCTCCTGCAACGTCGACGACCACTGTTAAAACCCCGCCGTTGCTCTCTCTCCATCACCCGCACTCACCACGGCCTTCTCTTTCGATTCCAATGCGTGGTCTGATAAGAAAGCGCAAACAGACCGGCATCCACAGCTTGGCACTCGGGACTACTGCAGAGAGAAACCAGAGCTACCTCAGCTTAATTTATTTTGAACACGACGACAACAACAACCACATAAACACATGTGAGTTTACTGGGTATAGTATGCAGTACTTATATATATTTATTTTTTTTGAAAAATGTTGCAGCACATACCAACTAAGGTACAACATGATCTGTTCCACCACGTCTGTCGCAGTAATCCGAGGTGTATTTGATTTTTTTTGGGGGGGGGGGGGGGGGTTTCCATAGGTTCGTCTGTTTACAATTGAGCCCGAAGGAATCGTTGCTTATGTTAAGGAAACTTCTTCAACTGTGTGTTTCAAACTTTGAGTTGACAATGCAGAAAACTTGTGACAGCTATTTTTTTTTTTATCACACAATTTCAGTCGTCGGCGTATTGCCTTGTATTATTATCTCGTTCGAAAAACCTTTCAAATTATACGTTTTTGCAGGTTTTCATCTCACTTGGAGCTATTTGTTTTATTTATTAATGAATTAAACATGTTTTTACACTTCATTTTCAGTATAACGTCTTTTTTTGTACATTTGATGTGTAACAAATGAAATTTGTGTAGCGTTTGTGTAGCAGGTTTTTTGGGGCTGCACGTGAGGGGAATTTAGGGTTTACAGTTCTCTCAGGTTCAACACACGCAACACTTGCTCTTTAAAGTTTCTATTTATTTTCATTGTGCTTTGGGGTTAGGTGGTCAACATACTGGTAAAAACTTAATCGCAGAACAGAATTTCACAATAAAATACGGCACTTCGGTCTGTCCTACAGATCACAAGATGGGTGTATTCAAACTGGTACTTTTTTCCCCTCTGTTTAGTTAATTTTGTGTCCTTTTGCCAAAAGGGTTATTCGCTAGATTACAAATACATTTCAGAGTAAAAGAAATTGGTAGTGAAATGTCACACTTTTAATGTTGATCAATTTAAGGACTAACAACCAATTTTTGTCTGGTAGTTGAGACTACTTAATCGAATGATGGCTTTCATTTTTTTCTTACATGTTTTCCACACCTTTTTGACACATTTTGTCAATAGCTTTTGTAGCATTTTCAGATTTCTGTTTTGGAAAATAATAAACACAAACCCATTCTTATGTATGTTACATTTAGTGTAAATTAAAATTTAAAATGTAACAGTTACTGTACTTCTGAAATAAACTGCTGTGATAAACTTAAATAAAGGTGCAAATTGTAATTGTGAGTTTTTGTTGATTTGGAAAATGTGCTGGCTTTGTTTTAAAACAAATAACTCAAGCAGTTTGATTTAAAGGTATTCTAAAGCCATCTATCTTGACTTATTCACTTACACTATCAAGATCTGACAACAGTGGGTCGTGTAGAAAGGCATTCGTATAGATTTGCAATCATACTGCTATATTCATAGGAAAAGTTCATAATTAAATTTATATCAAAACTGAAATGTACTCTGTTTACTTCCAATTTATCAGAGGGCGAGATTGATCAAGGCTGTCTTTTCTAATTTAAGTTTCTTGAGTTTCCATTAAGAAGAAAAATGTGTGCGAATATTATTTAAAAAACAACCTATACTACAAGCTTCCATCTTGCCTTGAATTAGTAAAGAAGCATTCTGTTATCCACACAAACAAAGATGATATACATAATTTTAATAAAAAATTGCACTTTCATCAGTGGAAATTTGTTTAACCTTGAATGTCAATTTATAAAAACAAGTGTTGACTGAAGACAAAAAAATAAACATAACGGTTACTTGGAAAAGACACCACACAGGTCAACCATATTCAGGTATATGTATCAGGTTTTAATAATTGTTAATTTCTCAGGGTACAGATTTACAGACATACCATTTTTTTTTACCAACCTAGCTTTTTTTTTTCTAAAAACATCTATACAGAATCGTTTCCAGTTTTTTAAAATATACATATTTCCTTCCCTTATTTACAGAATGCCAAACCAGCAGTCTTTCGCAGCAGGTCGCAACTGGTGTTTTACAAAACAAAGGATGCAGGGGGAAATGGTCCAAAAATAAAAACATGAACCCATGGACGAATCTTGATGGTCAAAGTCACAGATGATGCCTATTTGTGCTTTAGCTGGATGAGCCGTGTATGCTTTTGGCTGTTACTGGGGGGAACAAAAAAATAAAGCAAATCCGTTCTGCATGAGTTCCAGTACTGTTAAATGTCCCACAAAGAAACATGCTATTGAAATGAAGAACCTACTGTAACTGACTGCTACAACCGGGGCCTTACGCGCCAGATAAAAGTATTATGGCTGGATTTTGGCAGTCACAATGCAAAAAGATTCAAATGATCACAATGCAAAAAGATTATTAAAAAAAATATATTAGAAGGAAAGATTAAAATCCTCAGCATTTTGCCTGCATTTATATTGTTTATTATAGTAAACCAGGGTATTGTGAAGTCAAAATCAGTTAATTTTTTCATCTTATTGCCATGTTAAATCCAAAACGTAAATGGAATAGGGTTGAAAACAGTCTTAAACACGGAGATAAGCTCCATCTTTAAGTAGATCATCATGTTCTGTTCTGTGAACGGGTTCACTATGTTGAAGCGGCCCGCTTCCTCCTGTCCTATAGATGTCGCTACTGAGAAACATCAAACGGCCATAACGTAACTCCTGCTCTAGCAAAAATGCACCACTTAATATACAGGGACCCAATCAGAACGGGGATGGCTTACGTCACATGGTCACGTCCATCTTTTTTTTCATGTATTTTTTTTCAGGGACATAAAATCAGGACTGAGCAAGGCTGATGCAGACTACCAAAAAATTGCCAACTGAGAGAGTTGGAGGAGGGGGGACTTCTACTGAGACAGAGAGAGTTTGAGAGAGAGAGTCACCGTGCAGGCCGGGCGAGTAGAGAAGCCTACAGTACTGGAGGTTAGGCACCGTTGTCTCACGTGACATGATAGGTCAACTGTGAGTACATTCTGTACAGGGCTGGGGAGGGAGGGAGGGACGGATGGACAGACGGAGGTGGGCATTGAATCCCGAAGTTACTAAGCTGCTATCCTCCCTCCCAAAGCCCCCCCCCCCCCCCCCCCCCCATCACCCTGGAAGCTGCAGTCACATAACCCACAACCCATCATTGAAGTAACCCCCCCCCCCCCCCCCCCCCCCGCTTTATGGTTGTCAGACCAATCAGCCGCTCTGGATGTACTTCTTGATGACGACGCAGCCGTGTCTGAAGAGCGGGCAAGGCAGCGACTGCAGGAGCGTCCAGCTGTTGGCGCCGGGGTCAAAGGTCTCCATGTTGCCTAGCGCCGGGCCCTCACTGCTCACCACACCCCCCGTGGCGTAGATCTTCCCGTCCAGGATCACGGCACTGCAGTGACACACACACACACACACACACACAAACACACACATACACACACACATAACAATTTAGAAATTAATCCGATGATTGTATTCAAAGCGGCTTACAATTAACTCATTTTAAAGTCGCGTTGTGTAATGTTTCAACTAGCACGTAGATTAAAATAACCTGGATATAGCTGTAGTCAATGCTGACTGGTAGTGATTTCAATAATGTCATCAATCAAAGCACATCCTATAACTGATATATTCTACAAATGAAAAATTCCAGTCAGCCCGTTCCTCTCTCTTTGTTAGCAAGAATCTTAATATCGACACTCCCGAAACCCCTCCTACTCACGCCACACAGTTACACAGCCAGTTAGAGAACAGAACAGTTATTTCATTTTTTTAATTCTGAAAGTCTCCCGCCTACTTACTGGGAGGGCCTCAATCTTATGCATTAAGACTGTAAATGCTTCTTGACTAAGGATGCATACATTAGGATTCAAACCCAGAGCCTTTCAGCTGGAGGTCAAACTCCACCAGTGCACTATCCAAAAACAGACAAGGCTAAGAAAACCTTCCATAACTGCAAATGTAACTTCAGCAATAATCCGTGTCATTTATATGAGTGCTTTTCAAGACAACCAATGAGCTTTAGCCTAGTGAGTGTGCGTGTGACAACTCAATCACTACCGATTCCCTCTCTCCAAACTCTTGCACATGTGAGTGATAGTTTGCCATGATGATATCCATAAAACAAAAAATAACAATGGCTATTTTTAAACAGATGCCATGGCAACAGAGGACCCTCAAGTGGAACTATCTCTTCAATCAAATGCGCAACATCCTAATGATGAGCTAATTAGTATATAGAAGACTAGGTTGGTGTCTGAAAGAAAATCATTTCTCGACTAATGGGGCACTCTGAGACAATTGAAGCGCACTGGAGTGCATGAATCACTGTGTTCCTTGTGTGTGTGTTACTTCAACATATCCCGACAAGATACCCACTTTCTGATGTGGGGGAAGAAAAACTAATAAATTGACATTTTCTGGATTTCCTGGAGGGCAAAATAAAGTAACGAGAAACAAACTCCAAAAAAACTAATATGTGTACAAATATGCTCATTTGATATGAGAAACAGAAACAAGAGTTGGTGTGCAGGAGGATTAAAACTTTGGCTGTAAGCTGATTAGAGCTTACAGACCCTATTGGGGTTTTGGCATGATTTCTATTTACATAAGGTATGCACAAATTCTAATACACACACACACACACACACACAAACAATCTAAACAGCAGGCAGTCCAACCACACAGCGGTGATGGGACCCGCAAGATTATTACATAAAGCTTAAATCTACTCAAAGAGAAAAGCCACCGCTGATCCAGAAGGACAGGACACAGAAATATAGAAATATGCAGCAGGAATGACTGTGACTGCTATAACAGATAAACACACACAGAGAAGGCTGGTGCCTGCAGAGTCTCAGTGTGTGTGTGTGTGTGTGTGTGTGTGTGTGTGTGTCTCTCTCTATGTCTCTCTCTGTCGCTCCATCTCTCTCTCTCTGCATCTCTATATGTCTGTCTCTGTGTGTGTGTCTCTATGTCTCTCTCTCTTTCTCTCTATGTCTCTGTCTCTGACTCTTCAATGAATACTGGATATGCTTGTCTGTGTTGATGAAAGCAGTTGATTTTACGTCGTACTCTCAGAGTAATCCCAACGAAGATGTGTAAAACAAATGTGTTTTTTAAATCCCCTCTGATGAATGACCGGTACTGCAACGTTCTCATTAATAAACCAGGTGTTGCATTGCTGAGGGCAGACCTTTCTTTCCATCAGTACATGATGTACTGTCATACTCTGACACTACAGTTTGGATGTGCGATTCTCCCTTTCAAAATACTTTGTTTTTAAATCCCCCCAAAACTCTCTCTCTCTCTCTCTCTCTCTCTCTCTCTCTGATTGTGTGTATACACACGCCTCCACACACCGTCTGTCGCTGCCTTCCTCTATCCATCTCTTTACATGTTGATGTGTGTTTGTCAGATGATGCTAAATGTAGTGGCGCGACCTCCTGCTGTGTGTGAGTGTGTGTGTTATGTTTGTGTGTGTGTGTGTGGAGGCAGTTCATCAATAACAATAACCCTGACAATATGATTTATGTGATGCATTCTGTACATGAGATCTGGCGTCCCTGTCTAACGTTGCCTGCCAAATGTGTGTGTTATGGGGGGGGGGGGGGGGGGTGTTAGCCGCGAGGCTAGCCTGGGCCCCATCACGTTGGATTCATTACCCAGCTAACTGCACACCTCCCTGCTCGCAGGCCAGTGCCTGCGAGCAGGGAGGTGTGCAGTTAGCTGCTTTGGGCAGCAGCTTCCAGCACCCAGCTCCCAAAGCACTGCAGCATGTTTACCCTGTCCACCTGTCCACCTGTCATACGTGTGTGTGTGTAGAACTACTATTATAATCCTTGCATTGGGAGCCATGTGATTCTAGATGTGTAGGGTTTGGTTATTCTAGGTGTGTGTGTGTGTCTACTTGTATGTTTGTGTGTGTGTGTATGTCATGTTACAAATGACAAACGACAATCCGCTAAATGAACATATCTTAGCATACAAAGTCATACAGTATATATATCTATATAAAGTAGATATAGATAGATATAGATATATGTCTATATTTATATATATATTTATATATATTATTATAATATATATATATATATATATAAAGAAATGTATATATATATATATAAATGTAAATATATATTTAGATATAAATGTCTATGTCTATTTATATATATATAGTGGTTCGGGAGGGGAGGCATGCCGGTTATTACCTGCAGAACTGCCGGGAGTGGTTCATGTTGGGCCCTGCCTTGATGTTGCCTTTGTCCGGGTCGTAGATGGTCGTGGCGCGGGCGTAGGCTCCTCCCAAGATGAATATCAAACCATTGAGACTCACGGCAGGCGCAAATTTGTTATCTAAATGAGCAAAAAAATAAAAAAACACATACAAGGACAGAGAAAGGAAGAGAGAGAGAGAGTTAGGAAGGGGGAGAGAGAAAGAGCGTGAGGGGGGAGAGGGAGAGAGAGAGGAGAGAGGAAAAACGGACAGATAAGCAATTTTCTAACACACACAAAAAGGAAGCACAAAGCCATTGTTTGGCTGTCATTTCCCACTCACTCCGAGCTTCTCTGTTCAACATAATGGCATCATTTTGAATTTCATTTCGGCTGCGCTCCCCTCGGCCGCGTACACAACAACGCATGGACGCGGCGACGCCCGCTTATCGTGCCCTCGCAAGTTCACAATGAGCTGGAAGAATGGCTTGCTTTTACAGTAAATGGCACAGTAACGAAGAAAATAAATAACACAAGAACAGAATGGTTCAATCAGCGCAGCGTTATCATCGCAAACACCCCGCCTCCCCCACACACCCCCTCCACCCCCAGCATATGTTAACAGCTGGGATGTAGTCTAGCTGGAGCACTGTAGCCCCCAGTTAACGTCGCCTCAATTATTTATCAAATCAGATGAATGGGGACTGGGGCCGGGGGGGGGGGGGGGGGGGGGATTGCATTTCCTAAACATAATGGGAAACGCATGAAGGAAGAGTGGCGGTATGGGGGGGCCATGCACCAACACAACTCCATCAGATACGGGGCAGGTAGGTAGGACTCGACGGGGGGGACGAAGACGTATCTCCGCCGGCGGCGTGCTTGGACGTTGGCAGAAAACGGCGGTAAAATGAAAACGGATGACTCAGCGGACCCGGTATTTCACGGGCGGGGCGAATAACGCGACGCACGATCTAAAGCGCGTAAGCCACGGTGGCGACGACATCTTCCTCATCATCTTCATCATCATCTTCACCATCATCTTCACAACCATTTTCACCATCTTCATCATCCTCTGAGCTGAACATGAAGAAGACGAGGAGGAAGAGCCCAGCAGGAACCTCTAGGCACCTCTAACAACACCCTCTCAGACCTCCTCCTGTCATACGCCCTCTTCCTCCTCCCCCTCCATGTTAATTCTCACCTCCGCCCCATCCTCCTCCACCACCTCCTCCTCCACCTCCTCCTCAGTCTATCTCCTGCAGCTGTAACACTCTGAAGTGTTTAATAGCTGCCATCACCGCTATCACCACCACTACCACCTCCACCACCATCACCACTACCATTACCACT